>JAKUCV010002464.1:0-57795 GCA_028386065.3 Turnera subulata | reverse complement strand
ACATGGCAAAGGCGTACCTAGCCAAGGCCACGAAGAGAATGAAGAAGTGGGCGGATGTCAAGAGGAGGCCGTTGGAGTTTGAAGAAGGCGACCTCGTCATGGTGAAGTTACTACCACACCAACAAAGGGTCTTTTCCAAGCTACACAAGGGGTTGGTGCGGCGCTACGAGGGTCCATTCAAAATTGTTAAGCGGGTGGGAAAAGTTGCCTACAAGCTTGACATGCCCTCAAGGCTTAATCTTCACCCCGTCTTCCACGTGAGTTTGTTGAAGCCATACCATGGAGACGAGGAAGACCAAGACCGAGGGAAGTCCAAGAGAGCACCAATATCGGTCACCGCCTCCTTTGACAAGGAAATTGACGAGATTCTTTCGTGGCGTGCTATCACTGTGCGGGGCAAGAATGAAAACTATAGAGAGTACTTGGTTCGATGGAAGGGACTTTCGGAGAGCGAGGCCGCATGGGAACGAGACCGGGACTTGTGGCAATTCAAAGACAAGATCAACGAGTTCCGGGCCAAGCTCGCCACGGGGACGTTGGCGAGATAGGTGGGGGAGAATGTCACACCACTTGCACTTCAAGCCTAGAAGGGTGCGGAATTCTCTAGAACCTTAGGGAATCCTCTAGGCTACTCTTATGGATAAGGTTGTGTAGATATTTTTCATAGAACATTCTAGGCCTTGTAATCTCCACCGTTAGATCGTGGAACATTCTAGAGGCTCAATCCTAGCCATCCATAGTGGAGGGGGATTTGCCTATATAAGGAGGAGGACTCCTCATTTGTAAAGCATCCATCAAAACATACACTTGAGAGCTTTGTATACTTGGGAGAAGTAATACAATTGGGTTCATTCCTTCCAAACACCCTCTTGTTCACTTGTTGCCTTTCTTTGTTCTTTCTCCAAGTGCTTCCATTATGTGTAAGACTAATCTTAGGCTTGAGTTTGAGTGAAAGTTGCCTATGAGCCGCACGGGCTAACACTCCAAAACTCTAAGTCCGTGACAATTAGAGTCTGAAAAGAACATGTGCTATTAGTTGACAATTTAAAGTTTAATATTTTGAGTATAAGTCAACTATATGACCGAGGCTGCAAAGTAACTTTTGAAGCTAATGAATGCTCGGTAACTAGCCTTTGAGAATAATGACACTATCTTCACGGGAAAAAGAAAAGGAAGTTTATACTCTATTAATATATGTGATGTTGCTAACCCCGTGAACAGGTGTTTTAGTGTTAGTACAGAAACCTTCGAGCTTTGGCATAGAAGTGTAGGACATGCTCACATGGAGCTCATGTCAAACTTGCTAAAAAAGGAGCTTGTAAGAGGACTTCCTCAAATGAAGTTTGAGAAAGAAAGAGTATGTCGAGCTTGTCAACTTGGCAAATAATCCAAGAGCTCTTTCAAGCCTAAGAAGGTTCTGTCCACATCCCGACAATTAGAACTCCTACATCTTGATCTATTCGGGTCAATGAGGATGGTAAGTCTAGGAGGTAAGTAATATACCTTTGTAATTGTGGATGACTATTCACGTTTTACTTAGATAATCTTTCTAGCTAAAAAAGATCATGCTCTTCATGAGTTTGCATCCTTAGTTAGAAAGTTGCAAAATAAGAAAGGATATAAGTTAACGAAGATTAGAAGTGATCATGGTGGAGAGTTTGATAATATTATCTTTAATCACTTCTGTGAAGAAAATGGCATTACTCATATCTTTTCGGCTCCTAGAACTTCCCAACAAAATAGGGTTGTTGAGAGGAAGAACCGAACCTTACAAGAAATAGCAAGAACCATGTTAAATGAGCATAATCTTCCTACTTACTTCTGAGGTGAGGTAGTAAACACAGCATGTTACATATTGAATAGAGTGTCTATTAGATTTACTCTTGAAAAGACACCCTATGAGATTTGAAATGACAAAAAGCCAAACATTAGTTACTTTTTCGGGTCTAATTGCTTCAGATTGAGATTCAAAGGATGCACTTGGCAAGTTTGATCCTAAATCTGATGAAGGCATATTCCTTGGTTATTCAACTAAAAGCAAAGCTTATAGAGTGTATAACAAAAGGTCTTTGTTGGTTGAAGAATCTATGCAAGTTGTCTTTGATGAATTTGATGCCACTAACAGTTCTGAAGATGTTGTAGAAGTGGATAATCATAATCCACAACCTCAGAGTACATCAATTCAGGAAACTGAAAAACAGGAAGACAACAGGGCTGAAAGCTCAAATCCATCGAATGAGATAAATGCACTTGAGCAAGAACTTCCATCCAGTCAAGTGCAACCACATTTGGCATTGAAGGTGCCAAAAGGCCTCTCAACAAACACCATCGTATGAGATCCAACAAGAGGAGTATCAACTCGCTCATCAATCCACAACATCAATTCACATCAAGCGTTCACAAATAGAGCCAAAGAATGTTGCTGATGCTATAAATGATGAAAATTGGATTATGGCTATGCAAGAAGAGCTAAACTAATTTGAGAGAAGTGATGTTTGGGAATTGGTTGAAAGACCAAGTGATCATCCCGTGATTAGCACAAAGTGGGTGTTTAGAAACAAGCTGGATGAAGCTAGAAATGTTACAAGAAACAAAGCCAGACTTGTTACTCAAGGATACAACCAAGAGGAAGGGATTGACTTTGATGAGATATTTGCTCCCGTGGCAAGACTTGAGTCAATTCGAATGCTTTTAGCATTTGCCTTTCACAAGGAATTCAAGCTCTACCAAATGGATGTGAAGAGTGCCTTCCTAAATGGATTCATCATTGAGGAACTGTATGTTGAACAACCTCCCGGATTCGAGGACTTTGAACGTCCCGACCATGTGTTCAAATTGAAGAAAGCACTCTATGTTTTGAAACAAGCACCAAGGGCTTGGTGTGACAGGTTAAGTACATTCTTAATCACACAAGCTTTACAAGAGGAAAAGTTGACTCTACTCTTTTTATGAAGCATTATAATGGTGACTTAATCATTGTCCAAATCTATGTGGATGATATACTATTTGGTGCTACTAACGACTCTTTGTGCAAAGAATTTGAAAAGCTGATGCACAGTGAATTCGAGATGAGCATGATGGGAGAATTAACATTCATTCTCGGATTCGAAGTCAAGCAACAAAGAGACAGAATATTCATAAGTCAAGCAAGGTACACCAAGGAGTTACTGAAACGATTTGGCATGGATGGTGCCAAAATGAGTCCCAGTCTAATGAATGAGCACATCAAATAAGTTAGACAAAGATGAACAAGGTAAAGACGTGGATATAAAGACATACAGAGGTATGATTGGAAGCCTTTTTTACCTCTCTTCTACTAGACCTGATATTATGTTCAGTGTTTGTCTATGTGTTAAATTTCAAGCATATCCTAAGGGGTCCCATTTGCGTGCTATAAAGCGAATCTTTAAATACTTGATAGGAAATCCATCTTTAAGACTTTGGTATCCTAGGACTGATGTGTTTGAATTAATTGGGTACTCTGATGTTGACTTTGCTGGATGTATTCTTGATCGAAAAAGCACCAGTGGTACATGCCAATTCCTGAGTCAATCACTTGTTTCATGGGCTAGTAAGAAAACAAAATTCGATGGCAACATCCACAACTGAAGCCAAATATGTGGCTGCCGGTTCTTGTTGTGCACAAATTCTTTGGATGAAACAAACATTACTTGATTTTGGTTCAATGTTTACAAGTGTGCCAATTCTTTGTGATAGTGCAAGTGCCATTAATCTTACTAAGAATCCGGTTCAACATTCAAGGACTAAACACATTGAAACTAGGCATCACTTTATTAGAGATCATGTTCTTAAGAAGGACATAACGCTTGATTTTGTCCAAACTAAATGGCAATTAGCAGATATATTTATGAAGCCTTTGAAGGAGGATCAGTTCAACAAGATTCGGTTGGAGCATGGGATGTGCAACCCTCCTCAAACCAATTAATTAACCAGGTACTATCATTCCTTAGTTCATGCTGAATCATGCATCACATTCATACACTTCACTACATATGTACTTGGGCTGTGATGATATGTCAAAGAGAAGGCTCATGTGGTGCTTCATTAAGCTCTATAAAAGAGGAAGAAAAGGAGGAGAAAAGTGATTCGGGGTCAGAGTCTCTTTGATATAAAAATTGGTTTTGGCAGAACTGAGTGCAGTTGGAAAGAAAATCCTCAGGGCAATCCATCTTCGACTCTCTCTCTCTCTCTCTCAGGCACAAAAATCACGATTGAAGAAAAAAATTTGATCGTTATTTTAGGAGGATTAATTAATTGTTGCTTTTGAATTATGGAAATTAATGGAGTGTCCAAAAGAAGAAGGAAAAGAAAACGAACGGAATTGTGGCCAAATCGGTTAAGGACAGATATGGTATAGTTGGGTTGAATTTTAATTCAAATGAATGGAAGCGTGTTTTCAGGGATGAAAGATGTCAGAAAAAGCTTCAATGGATTTGATAAATGGTCTGACAACGTAGAGAATAGAAGAAAACATAAAAAACGAGCAGAAGAGAAAAGTAAAGAAAGTGGACAATGGCGGCTCCTGGAAAACGGGAATCTCTAGGTCTCTGTCAGAAAAGAATACTCGTGCATGGAAACTTTTTTTATCCACCGGTTTCCTCTCACCCTCATTACACGAAGCCTAAACCCTTCAGCTAAAAACACTCATCCACCTTCCCATTTAATACCCACCATCTCGCCCTTACCAAATCAACCTCCACTCCCATTGCGTAACTACCACACTCCTCATCATTACCCATTAATCATGAGGAAAGTGAGGATTAACTCTAGAATCGCTCAAAAAGGAAGGAAGCCTAGACCTCAGGTTAAAATTAAACCCTTAACTGACTTTCATTCAAAATCTCCTTCATTTATCTCCACTCAAAAACCACAAAAAGAAAAACAATCTCTACCCCAAACACCAAAGAACCCGATTCTAACTCTTACAAGTCACAACCACCAAAGAAGAGGAGAGTCTATCAGTCTCTAATCGATATGGCAGCACCGATGCTGGATCCATCTGCAATCCACAATGATCAGCAAGACATTCAAGATGCACCATAAGACAACCCCGCAAATGTAGAAAATCCAAAAAATCCTCAGAATCCTCCAACTGATGATGAAAACTCGGTGGCAGAGATCATTGCAAGCATCAACAACATCATGAACAAGTATCGGATGCCCAAGGAAGTAGAAGATACGATTGGAACTTTTGAATCAAATAGAAAAATCATGGTTGAGGGAGTTGTACCCCGACACTTGGTAGACCGAGTTTTGAGAGAATTCAAGGAGAATCCTGCTCATCCAATTCTCCCTGAAGGCTTTCCTACTGCCTTGGCTGATGAAGAAACAATAGAGACGACTACCTCTTCTGAAAAGACCATCTCTGAGGATGATGTTCACCTTTCTCAGAAATTTCCTATCAAAAGGAAATACTCCTTCCAGAAGCTGTATCGCACTAAGGAGATAGCCAAAAAGGCTTACCATAATCGAGCTGCCATTCACAGAGCTGATTTGGAGAAGGCTACTCGAGCTAAGAACATGTTTTCATCAACCAAGACACCTACAACCAAGCCTCCTCCAAAGACTAAGGCACCACCACCAGTCACTGTAAGGACGAAGCTTATGGCATCAACGATGCCGAAATAGACTTTGAGGGAGAGCACCGCTGCTCAAAGAATGCGACCTCCAGCTTCCAGAAAAGGGAAAGAGAAAATGGTTTATGAGGTTGAATCGTCAGAGGACAGCTCAGATGAGGGCAGTGAAGAGGTTCCTCCTGTAGATACTCAAGCTGATGATGATAAAATCCCCACATCCGAACCTCAAGATAATGAAGACGTTGGAGAAGAGGAAGAGGAAGAGCCACCCATCATTCAACTGAGCAAGAAAGGGAATGTAACCAAAAAGCAAAAGAAATCTCACCACACTGCTGCAGGATCTTCCAAAAATGTAGAGATCAAAGATGCACCAGGAATCATAGGTACTGATTTCAAAATCTTTAAGAGTACTATTGTGCACTTTGATGATGTGAAGGGTTCAGGGCTGCTTCAAATCGCTGAAAGGTCTCAGTTAATGGACTTGGCCCTTATTAATGTGCCTGCATATGAAAAGTTGGTTGAGGATTTCTACTCTAACATGATTCCTAAAGCGGACAATAATGGTCACACTGTTGGAGTTTAGAGTTTGATTTGCGGCCAATCTGTTTATGTCACTCCTGACTCAATCCGTGACTTGATCAATCTTCCTAAGGGCAAAGCTGCTAGAGTGAAATACTATAACAAGGCTTCAGGTGTTACAACTCTAATTCCTTACACACCTAGTCTCTCTAAGCAGAGGAGATTGCTTTTCGGAAAGGCAAGCAAAAATGGAAAGTATGAAGACTTGTCTCCCAATCACCGCATCCTGTTGTACTTCATCACTCCTCACCATGGCCAACTAAACAATCTAAAGGCATATGATATGTGGTTGCTTGGATGTTTGTTGAGCAACAACCTGGTTGATTATGCTTATACCATCTTCCATCACTTTAGGGAATACTCTGGCAGGACATATGGACACCTAGTCACTCTTATTGCTCAAAAGGAGAATGTGGTGCCAACAAATGGTCATCTCCCTATCAGGTCAGAGGCCATGAGTACTGCCACTCTTTCATACATGCACATTAAGAAGAACAAGCAAGGGCTGTTTTATGTGACGCAGCCGAGTTCTTCCAAGGATGCGAGAATTGAGGCTTTCGCAGAAGAGGTCAAGGATGTCAGCGATGATATTCTGGAAGTAAAGGGCATGGTTTCTAAGGTCATGGAGATGCAAAAGGCGCAGTTAAACCTGTTGGTAAAGCACTTTGCTCCAAACCCGAATATGTTTTCCGCCTCTGATTCCTCCTCTGATGATGCAGCTGATGATATTGAGACTACTAAGTGACCTTCCCTTTAGATTTGATGCCCTATTTAGGCTTATGCATTTTCATTTCTGAACACTACTGTGAACACCCAAATTTGACCCATAAACATTCTTCTAAATTTGGATTTTGAACATGCTTGAACTTTAGAATAGTGAGATGATTTGGTCTTGGGTTAAGACATGACAAGAATTTAATTTAGTAGAATAAATATATTTTGGAAAAATTAACCTTTATGTGCTTGCACTCTAGGATTAATAAGATGATTTAATCTTAGGATAAAAATATATTAAGGTCTAATGCGCTAAAATATATTTTATTTCATTACTTGGGCTCTCTTATTTTATTTTCAACCCAATTATATTGAGATGATTTATTTTTGGGTTACGAGTGAATTTAGAAGTCCAAGTTAATGGGATATAATTTTTCCAGAGTTGAATAGCCCATAAACACATTACTTGCAGACTAATTTTAGCTTTGATTTTCGTGGAAAATCAGAGTTAAATCATCTTTTAATAGTAAATGTGTTTTTGGTATGATTTGTGCATAAAATGGAGACTTAATGTGTAATCAATCAATTAGGAGATGATTGGGGGGAGTACTAATCAAGAAAAGAGGTGATTCTAGGTTGATTAGGGGTTAATTATGCGGTGGAATCAAATCAAGGAGGAATTAAGGGAAACCGGGAGCAAAAAAAGGAAAGAACGGAGAAGTGCGGGGGTGCTCATGCTTTAGTTTGGTTATTTTAAATGTTTTTGGATATTATGGTTTTATATTCGTTCTGGCACTACTGATGCCAGATCATTTACTTATCTATAGAACTGCTTTATGTTTCATAACTATGATGTTTTATTATCTTATTGCTATCTCGGTTGATCTTTCTACAGGATAATGATCTTTTTCTCCCATATACTAATTTTTTATGATGCCAAAAGGGGAAGAAAAGTAAAGTGTGTAGTGTGAAAAATACACAATGATGGATGATTATGTGAAAAACACACAATGATGGATGATTATTTTGATATCAATTTATGCTTATACTATGAATGATTATGCTTATTGATATCGATTGATTAGTTATCGCTCTAACTTATCTCTGTTCCCCTAATGATTTGTGCTTATATTAGAATAATCTTTAAGATAGGGGGATCATAGATTAAGGGGGAGTATCATAGATTGAGGGGGAGCTTAAATCTTTAATCGTTTTAAACCCTGACATACTTGTGTTTTCCATATATATTTTTCATCATCAAAAAAGGGGAGAATGTTGGGTTAAGGTAATTAACATGTGCATTAGTCATTAATTAACTAGCCGATTAATACTAATTAGAATTTTAATCTAATACCTAACCATGTGCTTAATTAATTTTGATTAATGACAAACTAGGTTTATGAATATTTTAATCCATAACTCAAACCCTTGAATTAAATAATGAAATTAGATTTTTTAAGGTTTGAGGTTAGTGGGAATGATATGTGTACTAGTGTTATTATTTTATTAGGTTTAAGTCTCTTTCATATCCATGGACCACATTGGTTTTCTTACAACTTTAAGGCAAATGTTGAAGATGCTCCTATACTCTATAAACCGGAAGTCTAGCATGATTTAACATTAAAAATATTTGTTTATTGATCTGGACAGGAGTTAGAAAGATCCATCTCGATTTAGCCCAAACCTAGGTATCTGTCCAACCCGTGCTATTTTTTGGAACTTTGGGACAACTCGTTGAAGCTGCTCCCACACTCTATAAATCTGGTACCTAGCTTAGTTTTACTTAAAAAATGTTGGACTAAAGATCTGGGCAGGTCTCACAACGGATAGATTCGAATCTGACAAACCTAGGATCATCAAACCTAGGAGTCTGCTAAACATGTGCTGACTTTCTTGTGTTTTGGAGCCGCATGTTGGAGGTGCTCATATGTGCATAAAACCTACAAGCTTGCTTCTTTCTACTCTGCAAGTATTCATTTAAAGGACTGGAAAGCTTTCTCAACGGATCATTTCGATTCAGTCCAACTTAGGAGAATCGAACCTAGGTGTCGGCTCAGCATGTGCACACAACTTTCTAAGAATTGAAGCGATGAATGTTTTGGCACCAATGGTGCCAAATCCCGAGGTAGCAGAAAGTCACAACTAGCCGTTGGATGATGAGGCTCTCACTTCCCCCAGCCTCTATAAATTGAAGGAAGACTGAAGAACTCAAGCTGGAGCTGCTATTACGGTGTGTTTGATCTCAAGCTATGAAGTCTTGACATCATACTACTTGAGTTATACTTGCAGTTCTCCAAAAGAGCCTAAATTAAGTGATTTCTTTAAGGCTAGAGTATTGAGCTTAATTGTACATCTTCTTGACGTTATCATTGAAGATTCCTTGTTGTGAGATCAAACACACCTTAGTGGAAACTTGGGATTAGTTTGCTAAGGTGGGATTCAACAAATTGGGGAGGTTTGTGGTGAGTAATAGGTTTGAGCTTAGCCTAGTGTGAGAACCTGACCCAAAATCACTTGGGCCTCCTCACCTTTCTCTTTACACCTTCTTCTTAACCAACAGCCATTATCTTTGGAGTCACCATCCGAATTTTATTATAGGACAAAATTCAAGAAAAAGTATCATTAAATCCCAATGACTCTGTTTAAAGCAACTGTTTAGCGAACCAAAGATAATGGGCCCGAGGGTTCATCATGGATGGGAAGGTGTTAGGCAGCCATCCATATTAGGGTGAAACTTTGTGCAATTGAAGAATATTTGTATGCCTTGTGCAAGTGTGTGTACAGTGTGGAAACAAATCACATAATAACAAAATTGAAACAAAAAAGAGGAAAAAAAAATATTTGGGGTTGCGTCTCCACCACTAGAGACCACCTATGTACCCCGGCGACCAGGTTCAAAGCCCACGTAGTTCTTGTTGTAACGTCACAGCAATCACATCATCAAAAGCATCATCAAGCAAATGGTAAACACAAAGGGTTAGGAATACCTCCTGTGGCCCTCCTCTAGCTCCTTGGATTGGGTTGTGCTCTCCACCCACTTTGTTCCCACTCCTTAGCTCAATTTTTAATCCCCTCTTGCTCTAACCTTGCTGGATTATAGTTCATGCTTCCCACGAAATTTCACCAGAGTTTCTGCCTATAAGAAGATTTCTAGGCTTGGAGAGGTAGAGTTTCTCCAAGCAACAAAGCTTATGAGGATGTGTGTATAAAGAGAGATTGATATCTTGAAATGTGAATGAGAGGCCCTATTTATAGAGTTCTGGGGAGTATAGGGGCGTGGACCTGCTTAATGACCAAGGTTACAGCCAAAAGTCTGGGTCAAAACCGTGTCAAATCAAATTAGGGGCGAAATTGGGGGAATCAGACATTTCTGGGCACCCATGACCGCCATGGCCGGCGGTCATCTGTGGATGGCCGCCCGGACCTGCGGTCATCCCGTGATGCCCGCCCGGCCCCCAGCGTTCCACCCGTTCTTTCCTTTTTTTGATTCAGATTTCCCCTAATTCCTCCCTGATTTGATTCAATCGCATAATCAACCCCTAATCAACTCAGAATCACCTCTTTTCTTGATTCCTACTCCTCCCAATCATCTCTTAATTTATTGATACACATTAAATCCCCATTTTACGCACAAATCATACTTAAAACACATTTACCGTTAAAGGATGATTTAACTCTGATTTTCCACAAAAATCAGAGCTAAAATTAGTCTACAAGAAATTTGTTTATGGGTTGATTAACTCTGGAAAGTCCATATTCCATTAATTTAGGCCCTCAAATTTATCCTTAACCCAAAAATAAATCATCTCATTATAATTGGTCTAAAATAAACAAGGAAGCCCAAATAAATGAAATGGGACAATATTTTAATGAATTGGACCTTAATATATTTTTATCCTAAGATTAAATCATCTCATGAATCCTAAGGTTCAAATATATAAATTCCAATTCATAAAATATATGCATTCTACTAAAAAGCCAAAGACCAAATCATCTCATTAATCTTATGGTTAGAGCATACTCAAAATCTAAGTTAGAAGAATATTTGTGAGTGAAATTTGGGTGTTCACGCCTAGGAAAAAGGTTGTAAAAGGTTGTGGTTGAACCCGAAAAAGTCATGGTATAGTGAAGGTTAGAAATCTCAAGGTGGACTTCTTGAGTAGTGGATGTCGTCCTTAGTGGCGAACCACTCTAAATCGTTGTGCCAATTTCTCTAACCCTTCTTACTTAAGTGTGCATTATTGTGGTTGTTTGTGTTCTTAATCTGCAAATCTGAGTTGAAGGAGGATTTGGCATCAAAAGTGTCAAATCAGAGATTAGGCGAGAAAGGAGCTAATTCACCCCCCTCTTAGCCAAATTGCCCTACAATAATATCTTATACAAATATTTTGACACATGGCTCTTTTAGAAATATTTTATACATATCTTTAATAATTATTTATAATGAATTTCTTTTTTTCTTATATTAGTAATTTTAAGTAGTAATATTTTGGTTACATTAGTCAATCGTCATTAACTTTTTGCGATACATGATTTTCCTTTTAGATTGACTAAATATTATGTTTATTTATTTCTTATTTTGTATATATATCATACTTATTTTATACACCATATTTATTTTATAATTTTAAAAGCTCATTGCGCTAGACTAAATTTTTATTAATTTTTTCTTGAAACTTTAAGTAATTATGTAAATATTATATTTATCTAGAATATTTTTTCATTATTTTTAAAAGAATTTAATCATAAATTTTAGTCTTTACAAAGGGTTTTCTAAATCAATTTTTTTTCATTTTTCTTTTAACTTTAGAATTTCATTATATAAAGTTTTATATTATATGAACTTATATTCTATGTCTTCATCAGTTATATTAATTAATTTTTTCTTTATTTATTTTTTAAATTTTTTTTTAATTCTTTTGTATCAATATCTTTAATTTGTAAATTTCACTGTTTTTTATTAAAAAATAATATTATTTAAAATAATTTGTAACTTATGGGAAACAGTATTTTTTATTTGTGATGAGAAATAATTTTTAAAAAATTTATATTGGTCCTCTAATTATTCTCTTCCTCTTTTTACATATTATATAAAAATTATACTTATTTTTAATAATTAAAAATGGTGCAATATATTTTTAAAATTTTAGAAGCTTAATAAGAGAAAATATATATTATCTCTGGTACATTCTTCTTGTAGATTTTTTATATTTTGATATAATTATTTTTGGATTAAATATATGATAAGTCCCCTTACTATATTGAATTGATATGAATGGTTCTTCTAAGCTAATTAGGATTGATTACATCCTCCTATTGTTCTTAAATAATAAATTTGGTCCCCGCGCCAGGTTTAATCCACGATTGGCTGATGTGGCAGATGTGGGCCCATATGTCGGTCAGGAAAATAATATAAAATTTACTTTTTCTAACATATGGGCCCACATCGGTGTTTATGTACATTGCCACGTTAGCTAATTACGAATTAAATGGGGCGTGGGACTAAATTTATCATTTTAGAAGAGTAATGGGACCTAATTAACTGTAATTAGTGTAGAGGGACCATCCTTATTAATTCGATATAATAAAATGACCAAACATATGTATAACCCATACTTTTTTTATGTCACTACTCAATACGCGTGTTACACGGATAAGTGACTAGTTAGGTTGAAAATTCGAATCATATTAGGCGTACTTTGAAGAGGTGTATATGTTTTGGATTCATGGGCTGGACCTTATAAATAAATAGTAGAATTGGCAGACAACCCTTTATCTAGCCCAAGTAATTTGCAATGAGACTGGGCTTCAAGCTTTGTTCTTTTCTTTTTTTCATTTAGTGGTTTCCGTTCTCTTATTATAAAACAGAAACTATCCATACCTCCACCCTATTGGGAAAACTGCAAAAAATTTGCCAAAAAAATAAAATATGACACAAAGATTTTGCATGATTGGGTCGTAAACTTGTCTACGTCCACAAACTTTAATTATTTACTAATATCAAAATATTAATACATAATAGCACACCCACATCTATTCTACAACTCTATTAAAAAACCGATGTGAGCTCCAAACAAAATTAAATATATTATTTTCTCTTGAAGCCAAGTCTTAAGTCAAGTTTAATTGTAGCCCAAATCTCAATACACCCCATCCCACCTATTGGAGGAGAGACAACATGATAAATGATCCTCTTCAATACCATTTAAGAGGGAGACTACTTCTCTCAGTTTTTTTGCAGAAAAGAAGAAGACTTCGACAATTTATTTCAGTTTGCACAGGGACGTTATTAATTGAACGGCTGAGGAGGTTAGAAAGGCCCCAAAAAAAAAAAAAAAAGAAGAAAGGGTAAACCATGGATATGCAGTGGAGGAGAGGGTGTGTGTAGAAGCGGCAAACTTTTGTCCTAATACATGTTTTTTCGCATTTGGCCAGCATGCAATAGCTAGCTAGCCGTATCTTCCTTTCTCAGGAAAGTTGACAAGAAACCTGTCTGTGCTTAATTCGTCAATATTGACATCATCTGTTTGAATCCAACGTACCAACAAAATATTGCGTAGTCTGATGAATGATGATGCACGTTATACACATGCACATTACATTACAAGATCTATGTCAGGGAAACGTAAGTATATCTAGCTGCTGCTGCACTGCACCCACAAAGAATTGGCGGTGGAGAAACTGAAGACAAAACAAGAGGTTCGATGTGGCATCCCTTTTTTTTTTTTTTTTATACAACCATCTACCCAAACCCCACTAAACTCATCTTAAATCCCACTACACAACGCAGTGTCCACGGTTTGAACCCGGGACCTCAACCCACCAAGCCTTAAGGCTAGGGGGAATGCCATCACAACCAAGTGGTATCATTAATTAGGACAAAAACAAAACAAATAAAAAAAAAACAGGGGCAAGACATGGTATTATACTATACTGCTAGTAGTATATATGAAGAAACCAACTGCTATATATAGATAGCTAGTTTGGTTTGGTAGTAATAATTAAAAGCATGCTCCTCCCAATGCCATCAGAGTCCAGAAATTTGATGAGGCCCGGAATTGAAACTGCTGGCTTTTTCCATGCAAGTAGTAGCTAGGTTATGTACACGTACGTGTATAACGTTGGAAATCTGCTCGTTGAAGTTTTTATATTTCTTTCCTCTGGCTGTTTAATTCAATGTGCTTGCTTGCATGCTCCTCAAGCAGCTACTCCTGATTCTCTCGTGAGATTTACAACTTTGGCTGAATTTATAATATTACATGTGTATAAGTGATGGCTTTAATTGTCTCTATATATACCTTTTATGGTTGACAGCTTTAGCAATGAGGAACCTGATTAAAATGTTAGGATGGCCTGCAATTCTATCCACATCCGATCAACGTGACGCCAAGACGCATTCAAGGACAAAATAGAGCACCAGCTAGCGGATAGTTTCCAACCGTGACAGTATTTTTCGCCTCTGTATAATTGCTCTTTGATTAATTAGGCGTTGAAGAATTTAAATCTTTGATTAAATAGACGGCTGCCAAACATATTCAAAATTCTTGGATATATATATATATATATACATTATCTTTTCTTTTCTTCTTTAATTTCCAAACAAATTCAAATAATTCTTCTTTTTTTTCAATTTAGAATAATCTTATATTTTTTTATGCTAAATTTAGAATAATCTTATAGAAAAATCAAGTTACCAGTGGGTCTCATTGAAGTATGATGATATTGTTAAAGGATTTATTAATTCTGAATTCCTACAAGATCATGCCATATAATATCATCAAGACCATAACTCATGTTAGTTTAAAGGCTAATTTTTTGAAAATGCAGAAAATGTAACCCGTAATTCCTGGTTCTCAATTTGTATGCAACATCTCTGCCACCCCGCGGCAGAGAGAGACAAGACAGACAATATTCAGCAATATACATATGGATATCCTCTTGCTTTTTGTGTTGTTATACTAACATTGTATCGAAAAAAGTTATCAAGTTGCTCTGCAATTCACATTTTTGGATAATAATGTGCCTTGGTCGATGATTAAGGCAGCAATTAGGTTGGTCAGGCAACAAGTGACAAATATTATCATCACAGCCGTCGGTCAAACCACACTTAACATGTATAGCATCCACCTAGTGGTCCTCAACCCACAAGAGAGCAACACGTATGGTACAGGTAGTACTCATATGCCAAAACTAGACCCACCTGCTAATTAATTGTCCTAAATGTTAATACCAATTCTTAACAATCAGTCCCGTTTTATCCCATCAATCCTTTGGCCTTTGTGTTGGATCTTGTGTATGTATTCCTTAACCTAGCTAACATTGCTTTCATATCTCTCCCTATCGCCTCTTAATGGTCCATCGATTGATTATAACAAGACCTCTAGATTCATTTGGTGAGATTGCATGTAGACAAACCCTTTAATTTTTATTTTTTTTTTATGGAATGCTCTTTCTTCTAGAGTTGTCTATGAAGCTACTACCGCATACCAATTACCAAACATGGATACTTTATTATCCACCTATCTCCTCCTCTCTATATTCTATTCTAGTGGACGACTTATTCACCACTTTTGCCCCCTCTTTGGATATGTAACATTTAATTCAACCCGAAGTTGTAGCCTTTTTTAGCAAGTTTAATTCAAGGAATTGATGTGCACACCTCATGTGCCAGTCTTCTATTGATCAACAAGTTTTGTATAGTGGGTATGTTTAAAGTTGACAAAACGACGTTATATGGTACTTTGGACTTCCAACTCAATTAGAACTTAAAGTAGCAATAGAAGAAACTAAAGATCTAAACACCCTCACCTACAATGAATTCATGGGTAATTTTATAGTGCATGGCTCGAAATTTGAAGAGAAAGCTAAAAAGAAGAAAGAGCTTGCGCTCAATGCATATGGAAATGATTCTAAGAGTGACTCAAATGTTGCTTTAGTTATTCGGAAGTTCATTAGGTTCATGAAGAAGAGGAACCAAAGAAGAAACCAAAGAGGGATCAAACTCAAAGAAACAAAGAAGGAACAACCTCTTTGCTTCGGGTGTAATCGCCCTGGACATCTCAAAGCCGACAGTTTTTTTCAAAGAAAACCCAAGTATGATGCTCCAGAAGCAAAGGAAAGAAGGCAATGGCGGCATGGGATGATCTGGATTCTGAAAGTGATTCAGAAGAAGAAGAGGCTGCCAACATATGTCTCATGGCAAGAGGCGAAAATGAGGTATCAAATTCCGACCCTTCTGATTTTGAATTTGATAACATACAAGATGCATATGATGAGCTATTTATAAGCTTTAAGAAAAATGGCAAAAGAAAACATTCAACTTAAAAGGAAAATACAAGCATTAGAGTCTGAAAAGTCAAATCAACAAACTAGAAGTGATAAGTTGAATGAAGATCTGGTTTCATGTTCATCTGGCATCTTCGATGCCAAAACAAAGCATGATGCACTGTCTGGTGCCTATAGCGAACTTGAGAAGAAAAGTAAGGCTAACCAGGAGATGTGTGACAAGGTTCAGAAAGAAAATAATAGGTTGACTAGATACTGTGTATATCTAAACGATATGTCAAAGAAATTCGAGTCTGGAAGCAAAGGTCTAGACATGATTCTTGGGCAGCAAAGACACACTCTTCAAAAAGTAGGATTATGAGCAACACATAATGTCTTTGAGAACAAGAAGAGCCATAGTCATACTCAACATACTTCTAGAAGTGTCTCATCATATAGAAACAGGTTCATTAAGTCTGATGAGAATCATAGGAGTCACATTACGTGTCATTATTGTAGTCAACATGGACATGGTATCAAGAGTTGCATGTTTAGGAAGTAGAATTGCAAATAAATTTTATGTGGGTACTTAAAGATACCAAGACTGACATCCAAAGACCCAAGCTAGTGTGGGTACCTAAGACCTGATTGCTCTACAGGAAAAGAGGGATCATTGGGTGCTGGATAGTGGATGCTCAAGACATATGACCAGAGATCCATCTATGTTCACATCCCTCTACTCGACAAGCAAAGGATCTGTCATGTTTGGTGACAAATCGAAAGGCAAAGTACTCGGCATAGGTAATGTTGGTAAGGATCCTATGATTGAACATATGCTATTAGTTGACAATTTAAAGTTTAATCTCTTGAGTATAAGTCAACTATGTGACCGAGGCTGCAAAGTAACTTTTGAAGCTAATGAATGCTCGGTAACTAGTCTTGAAAATAATGACACTAACTTCACGGGGAAAAGACAAGGGAATCTATACTCAATCAATATATGTGATGTCTATAATTAATTTTTTAGTATTTAAAGTTGTATTGTGATGAAAAGTAAAAAAAAAACTTAAAAGTTCAAATTTGGTTAACTATTAGCTCAGATACTTATAAAAAATTATTTTTTTCATGGTCAAAAAAATAGGAAATAAATAATATTTTTAATTAAATTAATTTGTTTATTGGGTATCAAATTATTCCTGCAAATTACTTTTTAAAATGATTTTTTTCATATTTAAAAAAATATATAAAATAAATAATATTTTGGTTAAATTAATTTATTTATTCAGATATTATATTAATTAGGTACAAAGACTTATTTGAATTTTTTAATTAATTTTTTTATTTAAAAATCTATGTGGACACCTTTGCCACGTGGACCATCCATTCTCGCCACTTGGTATCCACGTCAACCTCCACATGCCAATTGCTATGAATAGTGTCCTAATTTTGACTTTGTGCATATTGAACAAAATTGGGATAACTCACTTTCCAAATTGAATAAATATGATAACTGGGAGGAAAAAATGACGAACGGGTAACTCGATATCCAAACTGAACTTTTTTGGTTAACACAGGGAGCATGAGGGTAGTTTACCTTAATTTTATTTAGAAGGAGGGAGGTGCACCTAAGGACTTCCAAATGATGAATGCTTTTCACAATGTACTAAATGAGTTCGAGCTCGAGGATTTGGGTTATGAAGGCAATCAATTCATTTGGATTAAATTAAGAGATGGGGAATTATGGATACAAGAGAGATTGGATTGATTTGTGGCAAATGCGAAGTGAAAAGCTATGTTTACACAGTCTGCGCTTTAACATCGGATGCATTTAAGATCTGACCATCACCTAATCAAACTATGCCTTAATTGAGCCAAAAGACAAGCTGCCCCAAGAACCAAATTGTTCTGATTCAAAGCTATGTGGATAGACTATAAGGAATGTGAACAGGTGATAAAAGAGGGATGGAACCTCAATCAGAATTCAACCAAAGATTTTGTAGAATGTGTATTGCATTGTGGTATTGCTCTAAGTTCATGGAACAAATTGTCTATTGGAAATATAGACACAAAGATCAAACGAGTGCCGAATCAGCTAGTTCATGCCTAGAATGCGGTAAGTGCTACAGAAAACCCCAGGGAATGCAATGAAGTAAACTGGCATGGGAACTAGAAAACTCATTATCTGTAGAAGAGAAAATATGGAAACAAAGAGCTTGGCTCAGTTGGCTCAAAGAGGACGAGAAAAGCATTGACTTCTTTCACCGTTAAGCCTCATAGAGACACAAGAGAAATTCTATCAGGGGACTAAAGGATCGACTGGCAGGATGCAAACCAGTCATGAAGGGATTAGTAAAGTGGCGGTTGAGTATTACCAATAGTTTTTCTCTACTTCATCCCATATTGAAGTCTCCCAAGTTACAGGCCTGTTATAGAAGCGAATAACCAAAGCTCTTTGTCAGATGCACTCAACCAAAGCTCTAGGACATGACTGTCTATCGGCTTTATTTTTCAATCATATTGGCATATTGTTGGTTCTGATGTCATTAGTTTGGTCCTTAATATTCTTAATAAAAAGTTGTCCCATGGAGATATTAATACTACCTACTTGATCCCCAAAATTCCAAACCCTCAACTCCCAAAATACTATAGACCCATTAGTTTATGTAATGTAGTTTTTAAATTAGTCACCAAAATTATTGCAAATAGGTTCAAGTTTATCCTCCAACACATTATTATTCATATCCAAAGCATTTTTCTCTCAGGTCGGCTCATGTCTAATAATGCTTTGGTAATTTTGAGACATTTAATTATATGAAGAAGAAGAAAAAGGTTAGGAGAGGTCACATAGCTCTCAAACTAGATATGAGTAAGACATATGATAGGGTGGAACGAAGTTTTCTTGAACAATCATTGAGATGTTTTGGTTTTCATCCTAATTGGGTCGATTTGATTATGCGCTGTGTTGCTTCAACTTTCTTTGTTACCCAAGTTAATGGCACACCATCTGAGCTGTTTTTGCCCACAGGGGGGACTTTGTTAAGCAGATCCTTTGTCACCTTATCTATTCTTAGTGTGTGCCAAAAAGCTTGTCGAACTTGTTATCTTTTTTTTTTTGATAATGGAACTTGTTATCTAAGGCAGTGAACAAAATGATCTCCACAGTATCTCTATCTGTAGACAAGCCCTACCTATCTCTCACCTCTTTTTTGCAGAAGGCAGTATCTTGTTTGTTAGGGCCACCTTGCGAGAGGTAGACACAATACATCGGATCCTTAGCCTGTATGAACAATCATTTGGATAGTAGTGAAGAAACTGAAACAATGGAAAAGAAAGACATTATCCATTGCGGGCAAGGAGGTGCTATTCCTACGAATGTTATGTGGTGCTTCACCTTGTTGGTGTCTCTATGCTAGGAGATTTAAGCTACTATTGCTAGATTTTGATGAGGGCAGCCGAAAGGGGAGCGAAAAATCCACTAGATGAAATTGAGTCGCCTCTATCATCAAAAGAAGAAGGGGGAATTGGCTTTTACAATTTACCGTATTTTAATCAAGCACTTTTGACGAAACAATGCTGGTGTTTGGTACAAGACGAAGAGTATCTCCTTCAACGAGTACTAAAAGCCAAATACTTTAAGCCTTGGTCCATTCTACAAGTTCAGAAAAACGGAGCGCCATGTTTCCTGCATAGGAGGTGAGACAGATCCTTAACATACCTCTGAGTAAGCACAACCCACCTAGACCATTTATTAATGAGTTGTCCAAGCTCTAGGACTATTTGGTTAAAAACCAAGACAACCCAGGTGTATTCTAATTTGTCTGCACCCAATTTTATTTTGTTTCCTCAATACTTGTTTTCTTAATCTAACGAGGATCTCAGGAATGAAGCTACTGTGGTTTCTTAGGCTTTGTGGTATTCTTCTCGGTACCAGTTGTATTTCCAAGAGAAAACAATAGATGATAAGCCTATCATGGAGATAGCAACTACTACAATGGAGGCCTTCCAAAGTGCCAGTTCCTTGGATCAACAAAGAATCCTATTGCGTGCCAAAACCAATACACAAAATGGAAGCCAACACAGGAAGACTTTATCAATGTTAATTGTGACGCAGGTCTTTTTGGAGATAACAAAGGAGGGATTGGTTTCGTTACTAGAGATCATGAGGGGACGATCCTTGCAGCTGGACATGTTATGATATCCCATTGCTCTTCACCGGAATTAGCTATTCTCGGTACTCTTTGCTCTGGAGCTTGCCAAAGATCTGGGTCTTAGGAAGGTATTTACTGGAATCAAACTGTCTACTACTCGTCAACAACCTGAAGAAACCCTCTTTTCCTTATTTTTATTTTAATGTTCTAGTCCATGACATTGTTTGTTTTAAGTTTCTTTTTTTTTGCTAGTTGGAATTTTTTTACATGTTAAAGGAGAAGGCAATCGTGACAATAACTCACAAACCTTTTGTTGGAATGTAAGTGTGAGTGGTGAATCCCACATCGGAGAGAAAGAGGCCAAATGAGTAACATATAAGTGAAGTGGACCCATGTGCCTAATACTTTGAGGTTTTGGGTTACAGAGTGGTGTCCTGGTCACGCGTATGGAACTCACTTGGGCCTTGCATATTGTCTCCCCGGTTTTCGGGCGACTCCCGGTTCTCAACACGTGGTAGCGGAGCTCGATGGTTCGGCTGGGACAGAATGGTTTGCAACATGGCGATGTTCCCGTGGTTGCTGCCCCCATGTGGAACGAAGAGCGGTTGGGCTCTTGGACCAAGCTCGTGTTGGAGTTGTAAGGCGTGGCTCCGGAAGAGCCCAAGCTCGTGTTGGAGTTGTAAGGCGTGGCTCCGGATAAGAGTGGTTTCGGCAGGCGCATGCTTCTAAGTGGCTTTGCTTCCCCAGCCTAAGTGAAGTTATAAGTCGTGGCTCCCGATGGAATGAGCTCTTAGAGCATCAGGCAGACGCGTGCTCCTGGAACGGGCTTGATGGTAGAGTGGGCTCTTGGTGATGTTGCGAAAAGTTTCCAAAAATATTTCCGTTGAAGGGGGAGTAGCCCCGTGGTCCAATTTGGAAGAGTCTCATACTTGAGGGGGAGAATGTTGGAATGTAAGTGTGAGTGGTGAATTCCAAATCGGAGAGAAAGAGGCCAAATGAGTAACATATAAGTGAAGTGGACCCATGTACCCAATACCTTGAGGTTTTGGGTTACAGAGTGGTGTCCTGGTCAAGCGTATGGAACTCACTTGGGCCTCATGTATTGTCTCCCCAGTTTTCGGGCGACTCCTGGTTCTCAACACCTTTTTTCTATATATGCCGAGGATGCTCCAGAGCATATCTTCACCTTAACAATAGAAGATGTTATGAGTTTTGGTACTGATTAATGAGAGTCAGCATCATTAATGTGAGTTTTTCTTAAAACATTGTTTAGCATATCCAATATATTTTTTTAGTTCTTTTGTCACATCATTTCTACAAATTGAGAATAATGAGTTAGTTATCTTTTTGAAATTGCTAATGTGAAAATTTTGTCAATTCTTTTTCCCAAGGCATTGCCCGCATTAAGTTATTATAAACTTGAAAATGTTATAAAACAAGTGAATTATTGTACTTACATGTTGTATATATACCCCTCAAAATGGCAATAAAACTGTAATGAAAAGAATATCTTCATCTCTTTTCTCTCTCGGCTGCTTCTCCATAATTCCTCTATTTCTCTTCTTCTTCATCAAAATTCACAGTATAATTACCTAAATTCACAACACGTTATCAGCACGAACCTTGCTCTTCTTCTCCTTCCCGAGACCACCATCAACCGCGTCTTCCACCACGCTTCCACCGCGCCGACCGTCACTGCCGGGCGACGCCGCCGTCTCCTTCTTTTCTTTTCTCGCGCACCGCCGAGAGTAGAACCACAGCAGGCCGCCGTCGATTCCTCGCTTCTGCTACCGCCCTCGTCTGTTCGTGCAGCCGCCCTGCTCGTGAGACTGCTGCCATCCTTCCGCCCTACTGTTGCCGCTCTGCCTGCACGCCACGAGCAGCCGTCGCCTCGCCACCCCTGTGCCGCGCTCATCTCCTCCTCGCGCTGCCCGTCGCCCGTCGTCCTTCACCACGCCTGCTGCCTCGTACCTCACCGCCTCGCCCAGTCGCCTCAATCGACGTCGTCGCCGCCTATATTCATGGGTAAGACCCGATGACAACCCTTTTCCCCCCTTTTCTTTGTTTTTCCTACTCATTCCTTTAGTCTATTTTTGGTTGGATTGGATTAATCGGGTCTTGGTGGTTGTGGTTGATTGTGGCTTGTCTTTGGCCGTGGATGGTGGATGGATGATGGTGGATTTTTTTTTTTTTTTTGGTGTTGATGATGGAGAGTACACGCATGGCGGGTTGCTGTCCTCGGATTTTTCGGCCGTTGATTGTTGGACCGTGGACTTGAATTTCAGGGGGTGTTCTGCTGCCATCGTGAACAGTGTTTGTCCGGAATCCGGCGTCTCAGGAATTTTCCGGCGAGCCCGGAAATGAACCTTTCGGTAAAACCCGACCCTTTATGGACCATATGCATAACTAATGGACCTTGGACCTTAATGAACCCGGACCGGATTTTAAACGGATATAATTAAATAATTGGTTAATTTAATTTTTACTTATGTTTTTATTTTATGCCTTATTTTTATTTAAATTACATTTTATTTAATTTTTTATTGGGCTATTAAAAGGCCCATTGTATTTAGCTTCTCGGTTTAATTTTATTTATGTTTTGCTTGGGCTTGTACAAGGCCCATCACATTTGATTTTCGGTTATTTAATTTTTAAATGGGCTATGAAAAGGCCCATTACATTTATTTACTTGCTTTCATTTACGTTTTTGATTGGGCTCGTACAAGGCCCATTGCATTTAATTTTTGTTTATTTAATTTTTAAATTGGGCTACTTAATAAAAAGCCCATGTTTATTTATTTATTTAACTCTTTTATCCATTTAATTTTGGAATTATATTACAAATATTGGAGGCCTTTTAAAATTTCTGGAAGAAATTTATTATGGGCATTAAATGTGGAAATGAATTTAAATGACAATATTCTGGAAGATTAAAAGAGTCTAGAAGACTCAATAAAGGAGAAAATAAAGCAAAGACTGGATGTCTTACTGCCAAAAGATCCCGCAGATCTTTGAGGAAAATTGAAGAAAGATATGACCACCAAAAGATGGATATTATACGACCACCAGAAGATGGATATTGTTCTTGCTTACCCTGAAGGCGCAAGTCATTTTTATTGAATGCTTTTATTTTATGTTCCATTTAATTATTATTTGTTATATTTTATTTTATTATGTTTACTTTACTGTTATTATAATCATTTGTAGAATAATGGCTCAGGCATTTGTTCTGGAGACAATGCAAATTGACATCCAAGGAGGAGAGTTATATGTGTGGATGTCAACTATTTTACATAACATGTACAATCTCCAAATGAGAAAAAAATTTATACGCTCCAAAAGAGCATAAGTTTGAATATGTTCCTGAAGAACGCATGCTTTAATATGATCTAGAAGATCATATATTTACGCTCTGGAAGAGCAAATACTCTTGAAGAGTACAGAAACTCCCACTTACAGTAATAAAAGATATTATTATGGATCCCGTTGAATTGACTCTGCTCTATTCCCTGAAGCGAATGAGACAGTATAATTATTTGTGCCATGTGGCCGTGAATGAGATAATAATGGCAAAGCTAAGGGAAAACATGCATATTATTATTGCATAAATGGATCCATAACTGGAGAACATTTAAAGTGGTTCTCATACATGAGTATTAACAGTTATTTATTTGTTGGGTACAACATTGACTCTAAAACTCTGAGCCTCGTTGTTGATGTTGACCCTAACACTTTCGTTCCAGGAGAACCACATGCCACCCATATTGTTTTCTCCAGGTATCTCAAACCGATTCGTTGCAGGAAAACGAAGTGGGATTACACCATGATTTTCTCGTGCTTGCCACAAAGTCTCAGTAATCAATACCATGTTAGGTTTATACTGATTCTTCAGATCCCTTAAGGTACACACGAAATCTTGGGACCTTCTTGCTACACCCCTGCAATTCCATAGTAGAAGTCGTACTTTAGGCCACGTAGGTGGTAACCCAGTCACCCTTGGGACGCTCCGAGCCATCATAGAAACCTGATAAAAGCTGCTTTGATTTAATATTTGACAAGTAGGCTCTAGCTGGAATTCCTGCATTCTATCTGATATTAAAAACATAATAGAGTTAGTCGAGCCATAAAGGGAAGCCCTTAGATTGTTTTGGTCCTCTAGGAAGAAAGTCTCTTCCATAGGAGTCACAAAGAACCTACATGAGTAAAGCTCGTCAACAAAAACTAAACGAGGAATTCTTGCGAGTTCACTCGGCAGTTCCTCCTGCTGCTCATTCACCATGCTATAGGCTAGTCTATTCCTCCATCCTAGAGAGGCACCCTCAACAAAGAAAACGATAAAGGGGGAAGGCATGTTTTATCTTGTTGATGTTTTTCTGTATGTTTCCATCACATATCTCCCCCCCTTCTTATAGCCTGAGCTTAGACAGCTAGGTGATAGTTTTCATATATGGACCCTCTTTCTGTCTCCGAAAAGATCCAGAAGATTTCTCGGTAATTTGCTTTATTTTTCAGAAAATTCCAAAACTTTCCAATCCTCGAGGAGTTGTTTTTGGAAATGTTTGCCACTACATTAATTATTGCTCAATAATTTTGATCTTTTCCGACATGAGTGGTAGAATTAAGCCTAATATTGACACATGTATTGCAGCCTGAAGCTAGCAATTGAGTAATTGAAACTTACCATATCCAGCCAGAAGCTGGAATGCACTGGCCTGAAGCTAGCAATTTTAAATGTTTAAATACACAGTTTGCACAGCCCGAAGCTGAGACTAACTAGAAGTTGACAGATAGATATGTGATTTATACCTTCTATGCACCAGCCAGAAATTGGTAAATTATTTTCCTAAGTTATTATATCCAGCCTGAAGCTGGCACATAAATAACAGCCTGAAGCTGGCACCAACTTGAAGTTGGTACATGGATTTATTGTTTGGCATACTGGTTGGGCCATCCCAGGTCAATAATGATGCACGAAATTTATTTGGTCATTCATTGAAAAACCAGAAGTTTTACAATCAATGAATTTCCACGTGCTTGTTTGCTGCAAAATTAATTATACGGCCTTCCTAAGGTAAGATTGGCCTAGAATCATCAGCAAGTTTTGGAATAATTCAGGGACATATACGCGGACTAATAAATCCGCCGTGTTAACCATCTAGGTAATTTTATTGTTATAAATCGATGCATCGACTAGATGGTATAATTGTGTACTTATTAGATGCAAGTTGGCATGTTGCACGCTTATTATAATTAAGCCAATTGCGGGTACACATCTTAATTATCTTGTAAGACTATATGTCTTGATAATGCTGGTATATCTCTTCAATGGATAATGTATATTGTTGGAAATAAACCCAAACCGATCTGGGCGAATATTTCCAATTGATTGCAGGACCATTGCTAAAGAAATATTACTGTTTGAGAACATGGTATTTTACACGCAGCAAATGTGCATCAAGCCAATAAGATATCATAAGATCATAAAATCTCCCCATTTAATTGGTTCATGGTCACGAACCTAGTAACTCCCATCTTCGGACCATTTATTGTACAGTATATGTATATAATGCTCCACCACAGCATTGTAAAATTGGTCCTTAAAGAAGATTGGGAATATATGTTGAGTATGTTGGGTATGTTAGTTATTAATTAAATGAAAGAGTTTACCCAACATAAGGGGGAGGAAATAAGTAGTTGGATCAAGATATTATTGTAATGCATTATCAATGTATAATTGTTGATCCTCAAACAAATTAGTGTGAATATGAAGTTCAAAAGATGATTCATTTGAAGGAAATTGATATGCAATTGCCAGACACATTTAAATAATGTGACCAAATTTCATATACCAGCTGCACATGTTCCTGTTCAAATTGATGTTCCTGAAGAACAATTATTGTATGCAAATGAATCTAAAGTACGCAAGAAGCGTAGAATATACTCGGTTTCAAAAGAAAACAAAATTCTCGATAGAGAAAAAGGAGCAAAGAAATAAAGATGGCCCCAGTGAGAAAGTAAGACCTCTAGTAGAGGTTCTAATTAAAAGTCCTCCAGAAGAGGTTGGTTTTTCTGACACAATAGATAAAGTTTCAGAAGTAACTCAGATACCTGAAATAAGTGAAAATAATGAGATCTCAATTATAGTGTCAGGAATATGATGGAACCGACGTGAAATAACCATCGACGGAATATTTATTTTATTTATAATATAGCGCTAAATAAAATGAGGATCATGAACCTACATTGGTGAATATAGAGGCAATATGATTGGCCAAAAATAGAAAAGACATAAGGCTGTGTTAGAATTGCTTGTGATGCGAGAGTATTTTCGGACCTGTAGTCTGTACACCAGATAATGTGAAATACTGGTCATAAAATAGGTATTTATGCAGGAAAAGAAATAGTGAGAAATAAAACACGGCTTGTAGCACAAATCTTCACCCAACGACCCGATATTAATTGTGAGGAGTTATACTCCCCTGTGGTGGATGTAATTATTTTTGATAAGTCTGGCATAATATGAAAAGAATTAGAAATGCCTCTAATGGATGTAACTACAGCCTATTTTATGGATCCACAAATTATGATATATGCATTAGAATCCTTGAAGGATTCAAGTTTCTTGAAGCAACTAATTTCCGGGAATATACAAAATTAAGCTAAATTAATCTGTACATGGTTTAAGCCAATTTGAGTATGTATAGTATAAGTACATGAATTATTGTTGCTTATGTTGATGATGCATATTTATATGTGTTTTTTTTATTATTTTGTGATTTAAATATTATTGGAACTCCTGAAGAAGCTTCCAAATACCGTGCTATGTTTTAGGAAAGAATTTTAAAATAAAAAATCTCATTGGTCCTAGAGCATCACGCCAAAGTGCAATTTATCATGTTGGTAATATGAAGCCTGAAGCTTTAGCCATAAGCCTATTGGCAAGATATGACTTTCAGGATATAATAGATGTGGTTTTAAATTAACCCTGTGAGCCCGGAAAAATATAGTTAGTTTTGCAAATGCAGATTCTTTATTTGATTCACATAAAGCACAGACGGACATCTGCTACAGCTTTACACATAAAATTGCTATATCATCGGGACCACAAAAAGCAAGATGGCAAGGAAGATGCCCCAACAACAAATTATGAAGATAATGCTGCTACATTGTCCAATTAATGATGTATAAAAGTGATCGGACAAGGCACACTTCACCAGAATTTGACAAGTATGATTGGCATGCAACGACATCAAGATATTGTGAGAGGCCAAAATGAGGGGGAGTAGAATACCCCCTGCACTCTTTTTTCCTTTCACTAATTTTTTATCCCACTGGGTTTTTCTTGGTAAGGTTTTTAATGAGGCAGTTACTCCAAAAGCGTATTTTATCTAAGGTACAATCATTCAAGGGGGAGTGTACCAAAATTCACAGTATAATTACCTAAATTCACAACAGAAAATATAATATCATAAAAATATGATGTGTGTCGCATATTTTGGTAAGAAATTTCAGCAAGAATCTGTGACATTATCTTGAGAAATGAAGTCCAAAATACATTAGGAATAAAATATTTTTTCATCTTTGTATTAGACCTCAAAATTAGAAGTCATCTCTCTATTAGATTTTAGCTTGTTTTCATCCCTCTATTTGTCAATTTTGTCTTATTTTCATCCTTGTGTTCGCTTTTTTGGCCTATTTAGAGGGATAAAAACAAGTCAAACCCCATGAACAGAGGGATAAAAACAGACCAAAACAAATACAAAAATGACTTTTAACTTTATACTCTAACACAAAGATGAAAAAAAGACTTTAATCCAAACACATTATATATATCAAAGACCAAAGTTCAACACTGGGTATACTTGTCCCCCATTGTATCTTTTCAGAATTTTTTTGGAAAGATTGAGACTTGACTTGAAGGTGTCAATGAGTAAATGCAAAGTGCCCCATTTCTGAAACACTTCCACCATACGCCACTTGGACACTAACCTGGACAGTATGGCTGCTGTGATGGCCCCGGCCCCCACACCCCATCCCAAAATTTTTGTAAATACTCTCCATTGGAATCATACACGTGTTCCCTCAATTAGGATCTTTGCCTATTAATTATTAACCCTCATTTTCTCTGGAACTTCTTAAATTTTTTGTATGATGTGAATGATACTTATAGCCACGAGGGTCTCCAATGCTCGTTCTTCCGCGATGAAGTAATTCTGGTTTGTATTCTTGGGCCAAAGATAATATTGGTCATTAAGATATGCGACAAAGATCTTCATCCAACTAACTTGAAATGAAGGAACTGGGTGGGGGTGGGGTGCCCGTGCCCCAAAGCATCGCATGCATAGATTTCAGGCCATTGGCATATTGCTTGGAGAAGACACGTAGGTTGGAATCAGAGACGTACGTGACATGTTTAGTGCGACAATTAATCAATCAGACAACAATTAATTGCCACTTGTCAATGTACCCGTAAACGATACTAGGTACCCAACAGATTTTCAATATATGATCCATGGGGTTTTATTATTATTCTTTTATCTTTGTTTCCTAGCTATGGATGGATATATATCCCCTATTAAGAAAGAAGGTTGGATCAGAACAATAGTAGTAACTTTTTAGAATAAGAAGAAAAAGAATCCTGTTGAATTTTTATATTGAGCCTGCACAATTATTATATATTATGGGGGAGTTAAACGTTTTTATAAGACTAATGCCTTTTTTTTTTTACCAGTGTTGCTCTTGATTATCACAATTCATATTGGTGTTTCAATTTGATTACAATTCATCCCTCAATTAAATCAGATTTGCCTAATTTGGTTATTTTGACCGTTTTACTCTTGAAATCAATGACGTGCTAGTTTTTTTCACCTGGGCTCTTCACCTAACCGATCCGAAGCCCGGTGGATACCCAAAGCCTAACTGAAACCCAACCCGAACTGCACAATCATTTTTTAAAAAAAAAATTCTCTTTTTCTTCTATTTTTTCATTTTCTTTTTTCAAAAAAATTAATTCTAAAAATAGATATTTGGGTTATCGGGTAGGAAGGTCGATTTTCGGACAACTGGATTAACCGGTTCGGATAGGCCAAGGAAACCTACTTTGATGACATATCGGCAAAAAAACTGACACGTTATCGATTTCAGGGGTAAAATGGTCAAAATAACAAAATTAGGCAAATCCGGTTTAATTGAGGGATGAAATGTAATCAAATTGAAATACCGGTATGAATTGTGATATTCAAGAGCAATACATGTATCAAAAAAGGAATTAGTCCATTTTTTATATCCTTCAACTTTGTCAATTACTCAAGAGTTGTTCCTAATCTTTTTTTTTTGTGGTTTTTTTGTCCCCCAACCTGATAAATGTCTCGAGTTCCCGTCCTTTTTACCTTCCCAAGCAGGTAACCCACTCAGTGAGCGCCACGTGAACTGTGGGGTCTCACTGTGTTTGAATTTTTACACATTATTCCTCATTTTTCCTCTTATTTTATTTTCTAATTTATTTAGAAAATCGAAAAAATAATATTATTATTGGAAAAAAAGAGAAAAAAATTGGGTTTTTTCTTCGAGCTTTAATGGATTTTGTGTCTCTGTTTCTCCCCTTCTTTGTATTAAAGGTGGTAATCAAATTAAAGTACCCAAACGGCATAACTGTCCACTGGTATTGAGCATCTGGAATGCAAAATGCTGTTTTTGGACGATCCTCTAGTTGGATACCAAGTTGCCAGAACCTCCTTAAGATCAAATTTGGAGAAGATGAAGGATTCTTTGAGATGAACAAATAAATTCTCGATCTTTGGAATAGGGAACTTATCATCCCGTAAGAAATGATTAAGTGGCTTATAATCAATATCAAGCCTCTTTTTCCCTCGTAATTTTTCTGTGCGCTTCTCCACATAGAACGCTTGGCATGCCCATTCAGATTTTGTGGGTTCAATTAGCTTCAAAGAGAGCAATTGATTGCATTCTTCTCGAGCAAGCACCAAATCTGAAGGAGTCATACCTGGATGACTGGCTTTTGCTGGATTGACATCTTCATTTTTCTTGAAGGGTAAAGAGATAAAAAAAACTCCTTGTTTTTCCATAATGGAAAAGGATGATGGAAGTCTGCATGAGAGTCTGCACAAGTCTTGAGAAGTTGGTCACGAAAAGCTTCAAAAGATTTTAAGACTTGGGCCAATGAATAGATCTTAATGATCTCTGTGTAAGTCTTAAAAAAACCTTTTATATTTGAGCCCATTTGGTAGGATTTGTAGAGACTTGGCCTTTTGATAGATGTCGAAACTGGAAGATGTGATCCAAGGACTTTGACCTAGACAATACTTCCAGGGAAGAATTGGATTCCTATCTTTTGCTTAGTAATCAGATGAGTTGTGAAAACCTTTCCATCTACAGCCCGGAAGTGTTGATCATGTTTGGTCCAATGATGGGCTGGCAAGATTTCTGGATTCATCATGCTTTTTTGGGCTTCTGTATCCATGAAGCCAATAGCCGAGATAGGCTTTTCATAATTTGCTGGAAGAATTGACAAGTTAACAGATGGGCTGGTCAAGGTGGGTTGAGATGACTGGTCCATAAAAATTGAAACTTCATCCTTAGTTGAAGACGAGCTGGAACCCGAATCTTCCTCATCTGTGATAGCAAGAGCAAACATGGTCTCATGGTTCATCTCTTCTTGTTAAGAATAAAGAGATTCAATATCTCCGTCAGAATCCTCAAGACCAATCTGTTGTATCATCTTTGCCGATTTAGCAGGCTTTACTAGACAATTTTTTGCAAAATGTCCTTTCTTTCCACAGACATAACATCGATTAGTATTTTTCCCTTTTCTGGACTTCTTCTTAAAGAACCTATGTTGGCCCTTTGTCCTTCTGAAAGACTTATATTTTTTGGATTTTCCTTTCGACTGCTTTTTGAGGAATCCATGAGTGGATTTCTTGCACGAACACTGTGTATCCTTGCACTTGATCTTCAAGAATGGCTTCTTGCAAGGGACCTTTGTGATGCAAAGTTGAGTGATATCAGTCTGTTCTTCTTCAGAGGTCAAGACTTCAAAAATCTGATCTGAGTCTTCAGAAGAGTGAGACTCTTGTTCTGGCAAAGCTTGTGGTGTTGTCGTTGAAATAACATATTGTGGCATATGTCATTTTCCTGCCTGTTTAGAGAAGTGTGTCTCTGAACATTGTTCTTCTGAACTTTCGGAAGAAGAATGGAGTTTAGACGGAGACTGGACCCCAAACGTTGCCGAATGAGTTGGTGGAACTGTTCCAAAGACAAGAGGAGAAAAAAGAGGTACATAGGGTTGTGAGGGTTGTGATGGAGCAAAGAAAGGGAATTGAGGGGGTACTGGCTGGTGATGGTATTGTGGTGTAGAATATAGAGGTGAGGGCTGTGTAGGTGACGACTGTTTTTTTTTTTTTTGTCTTTCAGCTTCCATTTGTTTTGCCCTTTCAACTTCTCTTTGTCGGATTTTGACAAAACCATCCAAATCTTCTCGGAGTCGTTTTAATTCAGCATCCTTGAGATTTCTTTCTGGATCGATGACTAGCCTTAGGGTGCGATTAATTTCTTTGAGCTCTGCTTCAAGGGTTGAAATTTTTTACCACAGCCATTATTCTGTAACCAAAAGATCTGCTATAATTGCATCGACTTTTTGTTCTGTTCGAGAAGTGATCTGCACCACTTGAGAAAAGTTTTTTCTGAAATCTCCTTTATTTGATGATGCTAGGCTTTAACAGCTTGAGACTGTCGGTTAAGTACTTGTTCCACTTGTGAGGGCATGACTCGCTGGCCATCAGGTTGTATGGCTTGTGGTGGAGAGACAAAAGGTCTAGCTGAGATCCTTGTAGAAGGGTCAGTAGTAGGATTGAGAGGAGGGAAATCTGCTTCTTCAAACATCATCCAAGATTGTAGTGGTGGTTGCTTCTCTGCTGGCTAAAAACTTCTTTCCTCTATAGCATAAGAGATAAACTCCTCTTTGGACAAAACATCCAGAGCCTTGGCATAAACTGGAAGTGGAGGAGGAGGACTGAGTTGGCATGGTCCTATCGAAGGGGCACCTGGTTCTCCCAGTCCTGGCCTTCTCTGTGTCAGAGGACTCTTGCATGGAGGCAAGTGCTTTTTCTTTTTAGGATTGGATGAAATTGGGGGAATGCGTTCAAGATCCAATTCTGTGATGTCATCACAATCACATTCAGAATCACACATGGCTGGGTCTGGTGCCCAGACAAAATGTCCATTGACATGTGAGGCGAAAACAGGTGTTCCGTCAGGGAGAAAAGTAACTACTGGGGACTTTTTCCCTTGGCGTCTTGAGTGGGATGATCATACAAGAATGGAAGAAGGAGGAGTCTCCGGTAGAGGATGACTCCGGATGACCATAGGTCATTTTCACAGTTCTATCAGATTGTTTCGGGAAAGAAGATTCCATGATCTGGATTGGTTATTCATTTCTCTGCAATTTCCCGTAATTAGTCAGCCATTCCCGAGGAATCAACTTAACTAATTCTTCCCGAGATAATTGTCTTGGAGGTTGAGCAATTGTTGGAACCTTATCTGTGTCAGCATAGATGAACAATGAATCTGAAAATATGCCTGGAAAGCTGAGATTGATTGCATGGTCCTGCAATCTATAAACTAGCTGATGATGCAGGGTTGCCGCAGTTGATGAGGCTATCTGCTCCGCTCCATAGTTCTGGATTTGAATCTTCAAGGCTTTGGATAGATTTTCATCAAGGAGAGACACATTGAAGTTTGGAAAAAATGTTAGAACAACACTTTCAGAAATCAATGTAGTCAGCACCGCTCCTATAACAACATGCTCATATTGAAGATAACGGGTGTCAAGAAGTGATAATCTAGCTGTTATAGGTAGGCCTTGTCATCCATGATAAGAAAGGACGAGCCAAATCGCTCCAAGGTGGAGATGTGAATATCCCTGTCTTATCCATTAATTGATGAAAACAGGGGGAATCTCAATTGTAATATACTATTTGGCAGCTGTAGCCTTCAAGACACAGTGATTCTTCTTGGAAGACTGGATGTACTCTTTTACCGTAGGTCAGCGAGAGGAGATGAGGGTTTTTATGGCCTAGAAATAGAACCTTTTTTGAAGATAGTATAAGGATTAACAAGTGGGAGAGTTGAATCCTCAATCCGAACATCTTCAGGAATGTGAGTGATTTCAACTAAGTGATTAATTTTATGTGACTGGGTTCTTCGGAAAGATTCCGGAAGAGAGATGGATGAAAGAGAAGTGAGTTCCTGGGATGGCATATAGTTGGTGTTAGTTTCCTGGGTTTCACTCATGACTTATGTATTCTTCTCTTACTCTCCTTTCAGAACATTAGTATTTCTTACTCCTTCTTTTATAAAACTTTGGTACTATCCCCGAGTTTGGAAGAGTCTATGGCTCCGCTACCAAGAGGCGCTGGGAGCCCCTTGGTTGTATCAAACCACTCAGAGCGAGTAAAGAAGGATCCACTCTTACTGGCAATCGGTACTCAAGCCCCTTTCGTGATTTCATACAACCTTGGAGACCGTAGCATCAGGATAGAGAAGAAGAAGTAATAGGACTAAGGTCCTTGAGGATTTCAGAGAAGAGGAAGAGAGTTTTAGTAAGACATGATATATAAAACACACAAGATTTTATTGATAATGGGAGTTTTGATGCCCCCTTCAAGGTTTACTAGCTCCTTATATAGACAGGAGTAGCAGAAAAGACAAAACAAAAGTGGGTGATGACTCATCATCCCATTTACAGCACACTTTGATAATATAACACACTGGTGGGTGATGACTCGTCAGCCCACTTATTACAGCACACTTTAATAAGACAACATACTTTATGCTTTATTTTCTGATTGGTTCCTCTGAATTGCAATCATAATACGGATTTGTCATGTCATTGTCACTGTCAGAGTCAGGGTCCCTAGATGACCTGTGTGGCACTGAAGCAGTTGCTGTGACTTGATCAGTTTGTGTGGACCTTGATGTGGTAGATGGTTCTGAAGGAGGCATATTACGACAAAGCCATCGTGCCCAATTCAAGATTTCAATGGGAACAGTTGGAGAAGGGGCCCTCTCTAGAATGATAGGTCTTGCTGGTGTAGTAACCATAGAGGTGGAGGTCAAGACAGAATCTCCAGAGCTTGGACATCCACTAAGACTGTTCAAAAAACATCTAGCTTCGAGGACCAGGCATGGCAAGATTTCTGGATTCATCATGCTTTTTTGGGCTCCTGTACCCATGAAGCCAATAGCTGAGATAGGCTTTCATAATTTGCTGGAAGAATTGACAAATTAACAGATGGGCTGGTCAAGGTGGGTTGAGATGACTGGGCCATAAAAATTGAAACTTCATCCTCAGTTGAAGACGAGCAGGAATCCGAATCTTCCTCATCTGTGACAGCAAGAGCAAACATGGTCTCATGGTTCTTCTCTTCTTGTTCAGAATAAAGAGATTCAATATCTCCGTCAGAATCCTCAAGACCAATCTGTTGTATCTTCTTTGCCGATTTAGCAGGCTTTACTGGACAATTTTTTGCAAAATGTCCTTTCTTTCCACAGACATAACATCGATTAGTATTCTTCCCTTTTCTGGACTTCTTCTTAAAGAACCTATGTTGGCCCTTTGTCCTTCTGAAAGACTTCCATTTTTTGGATTTTCCTTTCAACTGCTTTTTGAGGAATCCATGAGTGGATTACTTGCACGAACACTGTGTATCCTTGGATCTGATCTTCAAGAATGGCTTCTTGCAAGGGACCTTTGTGGTCAGGAACTTTGAAAAATAATCTTGATTTTCATAGAGCAGCTTCTACCGATTCAAGTACCAACTGATGGAGTATTCTAATTGGTGTTGTACTGACATCAATTTTTTGTGTAGTGATTGCTCTGCGAACAGAAGGCTGAAGTTCATTAGGAAGTGAAGAAAGATACGTCTGATTCACGTATTTATTGAATTGGCATCTGTAATCAGTTTCCAGTAGTACTTCAGCATTCTCTGATAATGATAATCAAGATCTTTTCTCTTCATGGAGCAACATTTCATCTGGTAGAATTCCGATTCTTGCCTTTGTTTGAGCTTCAATGGGTCACCAAGAAATGACTAGTAGAAATAAGCAATAACCTCTTCTGAGTCTTTAGCTGTGTGAAGATTTGCCTTTGAAGTGTCATTCATCTTGTTGAACCATTCCCACAATGTTCCAATGAGCCTAGATGTGAATTCCTTAAGGATAAGATAGAGAGATTGACCAGTAACCGTTCGTTGGTTTTCTATCCATGCTCGGAATTCAGTAAATCGAGACTGCCACTTAGATGGTGGGATGTCATCAATAGTAAACCATGGTCCTCCAATTGGCTTAGGAGGTGGGTCAAGTATAGCATCAACCATTAGAGTATCTTCCGAGGTTTGCGGTTGACCTAGGATAGACTAAACTGTATCTTGAGGCTGGCCATATCCAGGGGGATCATCCGGGACCTTTTCTACATGGGGTTGAGTGGAGGATGTGGCTGCCGTAGCCATGCAAAGTTGAGTGATATCAGTCTGTTCTTCTTCAGAGGTCCAGACTTCAAAAATCTGATCTGAGTCTTCAGAAGAGTGAGACTCTTGATCTGGCATAGCCTGTGGTGTTGTCGTTGAAATAGCATATTATGGCATATGCCGTTTTCCTGCCTGTTTGGAGAAGAGTGTCTCTGAACTTTGTTCTTCTGAACTTTCGGAAGAAGAATGGAGCTTAGATGGAGACTGGACACCAAACGTTGCCGAATGAGTTGGTGGAACTGTTCCAAAGACAAGAGGAGGAAAAGGAGGTACATAGGGTTGTGAGGGTTGTGATAGAGCAAAGAAAGGGAATTGAGGGGGTACTGGCTGGTGATGGTATTGTGGTGTAGAATATAGAGGTGAGGGCTGTGTAGGTGACGACTGTTTTTTTTTTTTTTGTCTTTCAGCTTCCATTTGTTTTGCCCTTTCAACTTCTCTTTGTCGGATTTTGACAAAACCATCCAAATCTTCTCGGAGTCGTTTTAATTCAGCATCCTTGAGATTTCTTTCTGGATCAATGACTAGCCTTCGGGTGCGATTAATTTCTTTGAGCTCTGCTTCAAGGGTTGCAATTTTTTACCACAGCCGTTGTTCTGTAGACAAAAGATCTGCTACAATTGCATCGACTTTTTGTTCTGTTCGAGAAGTGATCTGCACTACTTGAGAAAGTTTTTTTTGAAATCTCCTTTATTTGATAATGCTGGGCTTTAACAGCTTGAGACTGCCAGTTATGTACTTGTTCCACTTGTGAGGGCATGACTCGCTGGCCATCAGGTTGTATGGCTTGTGGTGGAGAGACAAAAGGTCTAGCTGAGATCTTTGTAAAAGGATCAGTAGTAGGATTGAGAGGAGGGAATTCTGCTTCTTCAAACATCATGCAAGATTGTAGTGGTGGTTGCTTCTCTACTGGCTAAAAACATCTTTCCTCTATAGCGTATGAGATAAACCCCTCTTTGGACAAAACATCCAGAGCCTTGGCACAAACTGGAAGTGCAGGAGGAGGACTGAGTTGACATGGTCCTATCCAAGGGGCACCTGGTTCTCCTGGTCCTGGCCTTCTCTGTGTCAGAGGACTCTTGCATGGAGGTAAGTGCTTTTTCTTTTTAGGATTAGATGAAATTGGGGGAATGCGTTCAAGATCCAATTCTGTGATGTCATCACAATCACATTCAGAATCACACATGGCTGGGTCTGGTGCCCAGACAAAATGTCCATTGACATGTGAGGCGAAAACAGGTGTTCCGTCAGGGAGAAAAGTAACTACTGGGGACTTTTTCCCTTGGCGTCTTGAGTGGGATGATCATACAAGAATGGAAGAAGGAGGAGTCTCCGGTAGAGGATGACTCCGGATGACCATAGGTCATTTTCACAGTTCTATCAAATTGTTTCGGGAAAGAAGATTCCATGATCTGGATTGGTTATTCATTTCTCTGCAATTTCCCGTAATTAGTCAGCCATTCCCGAGGAATCAACTTAACTAATTCTTCCCGAGATAATTGTCTTGGAGGTTGAGCAATTGTTGGAACCTTATCTGTGTCAGCATAGATGAACAATGAATCTGAAAATATGCCTAGAAAGCTGAGATTGATTGCATGGTCCTGCAATCTATAAACTAGCTGATGATGCAGGGTTGCCGCAATTGATGAGGCTGTCTACTCCGCTCCATAGTTCTGGATTTGAATCTTCAAGGCTTTGGATAGATTTTCATCAAGGAGAGACACATTGAAGTTTGGAAAAAATGTTAGAACAACACTTTCAGAAATCAATGTAGTCAGCACCGCTCCTATAACAACATGCTCATATTGAAGATAACGGGTGTCAAGAAGTGATAATCTAGCTGTTATAGGTAGGCCTTGTCATCCATGATAAGAAAGGACGAGCCAAATCGCTCCAAGGTGGAGATGTGAATATCCCTGTCTTATCCATTAATTGATGAAAACAGGGGGAATCTCAATTGTAATATACTATTTGGCAGCTGTAGCCTTCAAGACACAGTGATTCTTCTTGGAAGACTGGATGTACTCTTTTACCGTAGGTCAGCGAGAGGAGATGAGGGTTTTTATGGCCTAGAAATAGAACCTTTTTTGAAGATAGTATAAGGATTAACAAGTGGGAGAGTTGAATCCTCAATCCGAACATCTTCAGGAATGTGAGTGATTTCAACTAAGTGATTAATTTTATGTGACTGGGTTCTTCGGAAAGATTCCGGAAGAGAGATGGATGAAAGAGAAGTGAGTTCCTGGGATGGTATATAGTTGGTGTTAGTTTCCTGGGTTTCACTCATGACTTATGTATTCTTCTCTTACTCTCCTTTCAGAACATTAGTATTTCTTACTCCTTCTTTTATAAAACTTTGGTACTATCCCCGAGTTTGGAAGAGTCTATGGCTCCGCTACCAAGAGGCGCTGGGAGCCCCTTGGTTGTATCAAACCACTCAGAGCGAGTAAAGAAGGATCCACTCTTACTGGCAATCGGTACTCAAGCCCCTTTCGTGATTTCATACAACCTTGGAGACCGTAGCATCAGGATAGAGAAGAAGAAGTAATAGGACTAAGGTCCTTGAGGATTTCAGAGAAGAGGAAGAGAGTTTTAGTAAGACATGATATATAAAACACACAAGATTTTATTGATAATGGGAGTTTTGATGCCCCCTTCAAGGTTTACTAGCTCCTTATATAGACAGGAGTAGCAGAAAAGACAAAACAAAAGTGGGTGATGACTCATCATCCCATTTACAGCACACTTTGATAATATAACACACTGGTGGGTGATGACTCGTCAGCCCACTTATTACAGCACACTTTAATAAGACAACATACTTTATGCTTTATTTTCTGATTGGTTCCTCTGAATTGCAATTATAATACGGATTTGTCATGTCATCGTCACTGTCTGAGTCAGGGTCCCTAGATGACCTGTGTGGCACTGAAGCAGTTGTTGTGACTTGATCAGTTTGTGTGGACCTTGATGTGGTAGATGGTTCTGAAGGAGGCATATTACGACAAAGCCATCGTGCCCAATTCAAGATTTCAATGGGAACAGTCGGAGAAGGGGCCCTCTCTAGAATGATAGGTCTTACTGGTGTAGCAACCATAGAGGTGGAGGTCAAGACAGAATCTCCAGAGCTTGGAGGTCCATTAAGACTGTTCAAAAAACTTTTAGCTTCGACGACCAGACGTGGCAAGATTTCTGGATTCATCATGCTTTTTCGGGCTCCTGTATCCATGAAGCCATTAGCCGAGATAGGCTTTTCATAATTTGCTGGAAGAATTGACAAGTTAACGGATGGGCTGGTCAAGATGGGTTGAGATGACTGGGCTATAAAAATTGGAACTTCATCCTCAGTTGAAGACGAGCTGGAATCCGAATCTTCCTCATCTGTGACAGCAAGAGCAAACATGGTCTCATGGTTCATCTCTTCTTGTTCAGAATAAAGAGATTCAATATCTCCGTCAGAATCCTCAAGACCAATCTGTTGTATCATCTTTGCCGATTTAGCAGGCTTTACTGGATAATTTTTTACAAAATGTCCTTTCTTTCCACAGACATAACTGTAAGTATCCGGGCATGCAAACTTGAGAATCAAATGCAGCGGAAAGACCCGGAAACTTTGGAGGATCCAAGTGAAGCAACCAAACCGAACAACAAAATCGATCTTACCTGAAACGGTTAGGATCTTTCACCTAACTGAAGAACCGAATCAGCTAGAGCCAGAAGAATATCCTGCTCCTCTACGGTATCCACACGAACTGTCAATCACCGGCCGAAATCGTCTCACGATCTCCAACCCCCGAGCACTCCCGAACCGTGGTGCTAGCTACGGATTTCCGGGAGCTATATGTGGTGTTTATGGTTTCTCTTTCTTTCAGAAAGAAGAGAGGAAGATGTGTGTGTGTTTCTTGCTCTGAAAAACCCAGAATATAGAATGCAAGAGAGAGTGAGAAGTGTCAAGAGTAATCAGATTACTCTCCCTCAATTAGTGCTAAGAGACAATGGAATAATGGCCAACATAATGGCCCATTATCTTTTATGATTATGTCTCCACTAATGTACAAACACTCATCACAGCACTAACTTGGTCCAATAATTCTGTCAATTACTGAACCAAACCAGCCCAAAACGACCCTGGTCCAACCGCAGTCCAACCACACCCGGTCGAACTATGGTCCAACCACAGTCCAACCACCTGCTCGAATCAACGGTTCTATGTGTATGACCCTGTAGGCACTTGTAACGTCCGGCAATAATTGTAAAATCTCATATACAATTATTGGCAAAGAGCGGCGTCTAGCAACACATCATTGCTACCCGAACGACAAGATCAGTACTGATTCTATATGCCTCGGAATATGTCATCGTCCTTTCATCCCATTATCAAGATTAAACCGAGACATGGAAACGTCAATCTCGTATATGTTTAATCTTAGTTTCTTGATCCCCGAGTTAACTGTGTAAAATGGATACTGATGATATCACCATATCATATAATCCGAGCATGGCCATGCATTTAACAGTTCAACTCTATCAAGAGACCCATCTGATAATATACCCATTATATGGGTTGGACGAATCGCATCTTGATCAATCAAAACCCACTACACATTTATCATATACCCAATGATTACCCTTAAGTCTACCCAGTTACGGATGACTGGGAATAATATCAAAGTATATGACGTACATGTTGGGAACCTTGATGATCTCAGGTCTAAGGACAATACATATAAGAACCACTAATGACAATCATATAACGTTTCATGTAGGGTTCTTATATGGGTCGGTCCAGTCCACAAGTTCTCTAACTTGTACCCGTATGTAGAATTCATATCTCATATAATTCTCAACATACGCTAGTCTTAATTTATTATTACAACCCATCCATAATAATAATCGACTAGGGACATTTNCATCTTGATCAATCAAAACCCACTACACATTTATCATATACCCAATGATTACCCTTAAGTCTACCCAGTTACGGATGACTGGGAATAATATCAAAGTATATGACGTACATGTTGGGAACCTTGATGATCTCAGGTCTAAGGACAATACATATAAGAACCACTAATGACAATCATATAACGTTTCATGTAGGGTTCTTATGTGGGTCGGTCCAGTCCACAAGTTCTCTAACTTGTACCCGTATGTAGAATTCATATCTCATATAATTCTCAACATACGCTAGTCTTAATTTATTATTACAACCCAACCATAATAATAATCGACTAGGGACATTTTAAGAATACAAAGTATTCTAGGGTTATAAATATGTGCAAGCGATTATCTCATAATCATATTTATTGGAATAACCTCAATGTATATACATGACTACAATCATCCATTGATTGGCTTTTGGGCATATTACTAACAATAACATCGATCAGAATTTTTTCCTTTTCTGGACTTCTTCTTAAAGAACCTATGTTAGCCCTTTGTCCTTCTGAAAGACTTCCATTTTTTGGATTTTCCTTTCGACTGCTTTTTGAGGAATCCATGAGTGGATTTCTTGCACGAACACTGTGTATCCTTGCACTTGATCTTCAAGAATGGCTTCTTGCAAGGGACCTTTGTGGTCAGGAACTTTGAAAAATAATCTTGATTTTCACAGAGCGTTTCTACCGATTCAAGTACCAACTGATGGAGTATTCCAATTGGTGTTGTACTAACATCAATTTTTTGTGTAGTGATTGCTCTGCGAACAGAAGGCTGAAGTTCATCAGGAAGTGAAGAAAGATACGTCTGATTCAACGTATTTACAGAATTGGCATCTGCAATCAGTTTCCAGTAGTACTTCAGCATTCTATGATAATGATAATCAAGATCTTTTCTCTTCATGGAGCAACATTTCATCTGGTAGAATTCCGATTCTTGCCTTTGTTTGAGCTTCAATGGGTCACCAAGAAATGACTAGTAGAAATAAGCAATAACTTCTTCTGAATCTTTAGTTGTGTGAAGATTTGCCTTTGAAGTGTCATTCATCTTGTTGAACCATTCCCACAATGTTCTAATGAGCCTAGATGTGAATTCCTTAAGGATAAGATAGAGAGAATGACCTGTAACCGTTCGTTGATTATCTATCCATGCTCGGAATTCAGTAAATCGAGACTGCCACTTAGATGGTGGGATGTCATCAATAGTAAACCATGGTCCTCCAGTTGGCTTAGAAGGTGGGTCAAGTATAGTATCAACCATTGGAGTATCTTCCGAGGTTTGCGGTTGACCTAGGATAGACTAAGCTGTATCTTGAGGCTGGCCATATCCAGAGGGATCATCCAGGACTTTTTCTACATGGGGTTGAGTGGAGGATGTGGTTGTCGTAGCCATGCAAAGTTGAGTGATATCAGTCTGCTCTTCTTCAGAGGTCCAGACTTCAGAAATCTGATCTGAGTCTTCAAAAGAGTGAGACGCTTGATCTGGCATAACCTGTGGTGTTGTTGTTAAAATAGCATATTGTGGCATATGTCGTTTTCTTGCATGTTTGGAGAAGAGTGTTTTTGAACTTTGTTCTTCTGAACTTTCGGAAGACAAATGGAGTTTAGATGGAGACTGGACACCAAAAGTTGTCGAATGAGTTGGTAGAACTGTTCCAAAGACAAGAGGAGGAAAAGGAGGTACATAGGGCTGTGAGGGTTGTGATAGAGCAAAGAAAGGGAATTGAGGGGGTACTGGCTGGTGATGGTATTGTGGTGTAGAATATAAAGGTGAGGGCTGTGTAGGTGACGACTGTTTTCTTTTTTGTCTTTCAGCTTTTTTTTGTTTTGCCCTTTCAACTTCTTTTTGTCTGATTTTGATAAAACCATCCAAATCTTCTCGGAGTTTTTTTAATTCAGCATCCTTGTGACTTCTTTCTGGATCGAAGACTAGCCTTCGGGTGCGATTAATTTCTTTGAGCTCCGCTTCAAGGGTTGCAATTTTTTACCACAGCCGTTGTTCTGTAGCCAAAAGATCTGCTACAGTTGCATCGAATTTTTGTTCTGTTCGAGAAGTGATCTGCACCACTTGAGAAAGTTTTTTCTGAAATCTCCTTTATTTGATGATGCTGGGCTTTAACAGCTTGAGACTGCCAGTTAAGTACATGTTCCACTTGTGAGGGCATGACTCGCTGGCCATCAGGTTGTATGGCTTGTGGTGGAGAGACAAAAGGTCTAGCTGAGATCCTTGTAGAAGGATCAGTAGTAGGATTGAGAGGAGGGAAATCTGCTTCTTCAAACATCATCCAAGATTGTAGTGGTGGTTGCTTCTCTGCTGGCTGAAAACTTCTTTCCTCTATAGCATAAGAGATAAACTCCTCTTTGGACAAAACATCCAGAGCCTTGGCATAAACTGGAAGTGGAGGAGGAGGACTGAGTTGGCATGGTCCTATCCAAAGGGCACCTGGTTCTCCTGGTCCTGGCCTTCTCTGTGTTAGAGGACTCTTGCATGGAGATAAGTGCTTTTTCTTTTTAGGATTGGATGAAATTGGGGGAATGCGTTCAAGATCCAATTCTGCAATGTCATTACAATCACATTCAGAATCACACATGGCTGGGTCTGGTGCCCAGACAAAATGTCCATTGACATGTGTGGCGAAAACAGGTGTTTTGCCAGGGAGAAAGTAACTAATGGGGACTTTTTCCGTTGGCGTCTTGAGTGGGATGATCATACAAGAATGGAGGAAGGAGGAGTCTCTAGTAGAAGATGACTCTGGATGACCATAGGTCATTTTCATAGTTCCATCAGATTGTTTCTGGAAAGAAGATTCCATGATCTAGAATGGTTGTTCATTTCTCTGCAATTTCTCGTAATTAGTCAGCCATTCATGAGGAATCAACTTAAATAATTCTTCCCGAGATAATTGTCTTGGAGGTTGAACAATTGTTGGAACCTTATCTGTGTCCGCATAGATGAACAATGGATCTGAAGATATGCCTGGAAAGCTGAGATTGATTGCATGGTCCTGCAATCTATAAACTAGCTGATGATGCAGGGTTGCCACAATTGATGAGGCTGTCTGCTCTGCTCCATAGATCTGGATTTGAATCTTCAAGGCTTTGGATACATTTTCATCAAGGAGAGACATATTGAAGTTTGGAAAAAATGTTAGAACAACACTTCCCGAAATCAATGTAGTCAGCACCGCTCCTATAATAACATGCTCATATTGAAGATAACGGGTGTCAAGAAGTGACAATCTAGCTGTTACAGGTAGGCTTTGTCGTCCATGATAAGAAAGGACGAGCCGAATCGCTCCAAGGTGGAGATGTGAATATCCCTGTCATTGATTGATGAAAACAAGGGGAATCTCAGTTGTAACATACTGTTTGGCAGCTGTAGCCTTCAAGACACAGTGATTCATCTTGGAAGACTGGATGTACTCTTTTACCATAGGTCGGTGAGAGGAGATGAGGGTTTTTATGGCCTAGAAATAGAACCTTTTTTGAAGATAGTATAAGGATTAACAAGTGGGAGAGTTGAATACTCAATCCGAACATCTTCAGGAATGTGAGTGATTTCAACTAAGTGATTAATTTTATGTGACTAGATTCTTCTGAAAGATTCCGGAAGAGAGATGGCTGAAAGAGAAGTGAGTTCCTGGGATGGTATATAGTTGGTGTTAGTTTCCTGGGTTTCACTCATGACTTATGTATTCTTCTCTTACTCTCTTTTCAGAACATTAGTATTTCTTACTCCTTCTTTTATAAAACTTTGGTACTATCCCCGAGTTTGGAAGAGCCTATGGCTCTGCTACCAAGAGGCGTTGGGAGCTCCTTGGCTGTATCAAACCACTCAGAGCGAGTAAAGAAGGATCCACTCTTAGTGGCAATCGGTACTCAAGCCCCTTTCTTGATTTCATACAACCTTTTAGACCGTAGCATCAGGATAGAGAAGAAGAAGTAATAGGACTAACGTCCTTGAGGATTTCAGAGAAAAGGAAGAGAGTTTTAGTGATATATAAAGCACACAAGATTTTATTGATAATGGGAGTTCTGATGCCCCCTTCCAAGGTTTACAAGCTCCTTATATAAACAGGAGTAGCAGAAAAGACAAAACAAAAGTGGGTGATGACTCATCATCCCATTTATAGCACACTTTAATAATATAACACACTGGTGGGTGATGACTCATCAGCCCACTTATTACAGCACACTTTAATAAGACAACATACTTTATGCTTTATTTTCTGATTGGTTCCTCTGAATTGCAATCATAATACGGATTTGTCATGTCATCGTCACTATCAGAGTCAGGGTCCCTAGATGACCTGTGTGGCACTGAAGCAGTTGCTGTGACTTGATCAGTTTGTGTGGACCTTGATGTGGTAGATGGTTCTGGAGGAGGCATATTACGACAAAGCCATCGTGCCCAATTTAAGATTTCAATGGGAACAGTTAGAGAAGGGGCCCTCTCTAGAATGATAGGTCTTGCTGGTGTAGCAACTATAGAGGTGGAGGTCAAGACAGAATCTCTAGAGCTTGGAGGTCCATTAAGACTATTCAAAAAACTTCTAGCTTCGACGACCAGGCGTGGCGTGTCAACATTGGTTTTTTCTATGACTTTCCATATATGATCAACTGGTTGAGGGGCAATAGAGGAATTATGTTGGATATAAGGTCGATGTAGTATGACATAAATAGCAACAGTGTTTCTTTGGGCAGATGGATGAGTCATTTCAATTCTGGCAAGTTCTCTTCTCTACCAGGACAGTGGAGCGAAAATCTGAAGAAAATTCCAGCACTTGGAAGCACTGGCATTTCTGTTCAAGAGATGATGCAGTACCCGATCCATAGGGATATGGACAAGACAGTAGTAAAGAGTGGTAAGGCACTAGAGATAATAGTATAGGGACACCGGCCATTCGGTTGTTCCTAAGCTTGGGAAGTCATAGTAGGGAGTGTCGATCAGGTAGCGGGAAGTGCCCAAAACAAGGGATAATTCACCAATTGCATCATTAACCAGAATTTTGAAATGAAAAAGATGGTTTCTGGCATATGTTTGGAAGCTGTGGATGGTATTGGGTTTTCTCAGGATGGGTGGTATGACTGGTTCAGTGGCTGAGAGATCAAGGATGTCTTGATGATCATATCCAGAAGGAGATGGATTTCCAACAGGGGTAGCCATGTAAATAAAAGGAATAACCTGGGGAGTTTGGATGATGGAAATGGTTTTTGGTCTAGATAGCAGATCTGCAAGCACATTGTGTTGTCCTTTTATATGCTCAACTTCAAAATCATACTTTGCAAACCAGTCCTTCCAGCGCAATAATTGTTTCTCCGGGAGGGACTTGTTCTTGAAATCTAGAATCTGCGGAAAAAAGGAATTGTCCATCTGTATCTTGAAGTGATGTCCAATCAGATGGAATTCAAATTTCTTGATCCCATTTTTGACTGCTAGGATTTCTTTGTAGATGGTGTGATAATGCTTTTCTGAGTCTTTGAATTGTCCGCTAGAATGTCCACAAAGATGTTTGGTGCCATCAATTTCTTCAAGTAGGACAGCACCCCAATAATGATCACTAGCATCAGTCTGAAGGATTCTTTCTCCCACAGAGGGAATCTTCAATGGTGGAGGATTTTGAGCCACTTGCTTCAACTGTTGAACAGCTGTGGTTTGCTCTGGACCCCATGGTGGAGCAGCTTTTTTCAACATCTTTGATAAGGCTGAGGTGTGTGTGGCTACCTTTGGGATAAAGTTGCGAAGATAGTTGACAATTCCAAGAAACTGTTGAATTTCCTTTGGGGGCAGGTGTTCATCAAGAAAGGTGAGCAATTCCTATGCAATATGTGGTCCTGGGATGTAGTGACCTGATGAGATTCTCATGCCAAGAAAATCCACTTGCGTCTATCCAATAAAGCTCTTCTTTTCGGACAGTATGATCCCATATTTGGGCTTGAAAGTTTTCCAATGATGCACGATGTGATTCCTCATCTTTTGAAAAGAGAAGGATATCATCAATGTACACCAAAGTGCTGTGAAGAATTTGCGCGAATATTCTTGTCAGATTTCCACCATCATGACCATGATCATCACCGTTAACCAATCAATCACCATAATATAAAAAAACTATTTCGGTGCTCTCCGTTTCAGTTGTGTTGTAGTAGTAATAGTGTCAATAGATTCGAATTTTTTCTCGCAGAGGAAAGAAAATGCCTGGTTTGTTCTCCCTAAGAACCCCAACCAATGCAACCCCACTCCACCACCAAAACGACAACAACCAAACCCTGTCGTTGCTTCTTAAGCGAACTCCTTCTCCTTCCTTTTTCAAGCCTTCATAGAGGAGGACACCCTAGCATAACCATCACCATCACCATCATCTGGAAATCGATGATTCCTCCACTCAGGACAACCTGGATCCAGGCCCGTTCTTGTTGAAGCTCGCTCGGGACACGATTGCCTCCGGCAAAAATGCGGAGAAGGCCTTGGAGTATGCTTCCCGGGCATCCGTTTCGTGAGAGAGAAGACAATAGAAAGAACAATAAAGTTGCCGCGGCGAAAACTGAGAGATGAGGAAGCCATCGGCGGAGGCATGGCCGTTGACGGCGACAATGGTGGGCATGGGGAGGGAGATGAGTTCGCCGGCGAGGGAGTGGAGCTTGGAGGACATGAGCCAGTAATGGGACAAGACGACGTCGGGGGAGGGAGCGGAGTAGGCCTAGTCGAGGTCGTAGCTGTTGGAGAAGTAGTTGTCTTGGGCTGTGGTGATAAGGGCGGAGGCTAGGGAGGAGAGGATCTGGCAGAGGGCGGATTGGATGGATTTGAGGACGGCGCTTCCGCTTCCGCTTCCTGCACTTGGCGGCGAGTTCTCCGTCGTCGTCGAGAGGCAAGCAACATATGGTTTCACTTTTTTTTTTTGCTTCAGATTAATTACGAATGGTGGTAAGTGTCAGAATTAATTACACTCCAATTTTTTTCCTTTTTTAAATTTATAATTGTTTTGAATTAATTAACCCCCACTTTTTTCTCTTTTTTCCAATAATGATATTATTTTTTCGATTTTCTAAATGAATTAGAAAATAAAATAAGAGGGAAAAGAGGGATAATATTAAAAAAATTCAGCATTGTGGGACCCACAATCCACGTGGCGCCACGTGTTGCTCACTAAGTGTCTTATCGGCTGGGGAAGGTAAAAAAAGACGGGAACTTGAGACATTTATCAGGTTGGGAGACAAAAAGACCGAAGACAACTCTTGAGAAATTGACAAAGTTGAAGGATATAAAAAAAAACATTTAACTCTATTATGGGGATGCTATTAATGAACAAGGCATGCTATTTATAAATCTCACTTTTGAATTGTCAAACTAGACAATTGCTAATCAAGGTTCGCCCAATTCCTTCTTTTGGTATTTTGAGTTATCTCTTTTATCTAAAAAGATTTAAAAATCAAGCCTACCTTTGTTTTTTCTTTTTTTTTTTTTCTGAAAAGCAATCAAACCTGCCTTCTAAATCGTACATTATATTTTAAATACTTCAAGCGACTGACTTGCACATCGTTGACTATGCCAATAAATTTTTTTGCTATGAAGGCGCATTCTGCAAATAAAACTAACATCACCGCTAAAGTGCTATACAATACACTGCCACTCAAAAAAAAAAGAAAAAAAAAAAGAAAAAAAGAGGAAAGAGTAGCAATTACCACGTTTATGTAATCAGATGCATGAATCTTGTAACTTGGTCATAGACAAAACAATGTGCAAGATTGATGACTTTGGTTGTCTCAAATATATACTGGATGGATCCTCCCATATATATGTTAAGCAGCTAAAAACAGAAGAGAGAATTTTGTTTGGTTAAACGTATATATTGGGCAATGTAAATGTTAGTAATATATATTTTACAAGCTCTACAGCGTGAAGAGATATAAATGATGATATACCCATAAAATAAAATCCAAAACTGCAGCCTCTATCAATCTGTTAATAAACGCAAAAATTGGCCTATACATGCACAGTTGAGCAACCCCTTATGTTTTAAGTTTCCAAGAAAGTGATCAGTTTTTTTTTTTTTTTGAACCTTAAGAAAATGATCAGTTGTGCTTATCCATTTTGAAATGATTGCTAGGAGGAACTTAGATAATTTGTGTACGTACTATGTTCTACTGTTAAGGCTTTGTGTTCTTTGCATTATGATGTGTCAAGCAGGATTGCACCGTCTAAAAGGTCGCATGCCAGACTGCCGATGCAATTCGAAGATAGTCGGAAAATAAACGGATGGTTGAAATTTTCAGGTGATCGCTGATAGGCTCCGGTTAACAGAAACTTAAACTGCGCTTCAGAATGAAATACCTAAAACCATTAAAAACACTAATAAATCTTAAGACTAACATATAATTAGCAAAACTTAATGAGATAATTCCTTTTTGTAAGTTGCAAGAACAGACAAATAAAACTACAAACTCTCCAGTTTGTATAAAATCATTAACAAAAAAAATACATAGTAGCTAGCTATTGATTTTATGAATAGGAGTATGGGATGAATCATGAATGAAATTTGTTTTGATTCTGAGTTTGTTCATATTTTTTATTTTAGGCTTGAGTTTTAAAGGTTCCTAGAATATTAAATCAAATGCTTTTTCACTAAATTAAATAAATTTTAATTGGAGGAAGAATATACGAGAATATGCATAGTTTTAACCATATCTCATGTGATCCCATGAGATACTAAAGTCACGCTCAAATCAATATTTATGTATTGTTGTTGGTAAAAAGACAATATCAAGAAGTTTAATTAAGGAACTTTCTTTTCTCCACCGCTTCACCGCTTTTCTCTCCTCTTGTTTATCCCCAACCTCTCCTTCTTCAACCTCAAGGTTAGGAGCTACTGTTGGTGATTTTTTTATTGACAGTGGCTCCTAAATCTTTGTTAATATTTGTGTGTTGTTTTTCATCCTTTCTTCTACAATAAAATGGTAGATTTTTGTTGCTTTTTAAGTAACCTTTTGCCTAGTGTGCAAATTTGTTTTGTGGAGCTCCTCATAGTTATGTATAGGAGATGCAACAGTCATAATCTTGAAGGTATCAGAGCTTTCCTATCTCTATTGTAGGACTTACAGTTTCTCTCCTCTCTAGTCATAACTTTTTTTGCCAGAGATAATTTGGGACTTGTTGAGCCACAGCTTGTTTATATTCCATTGAATTTGTATTCCTTTGGTACTGTTATCAATCTCAATTTTAATCCTTATGTTGAAGGATCAGTCTTGGAGTTTCTGGTTATCTTTGTAATAGATTTAGAGGTCTTTCCACCTCTCTTGGCTCATGTACTGTTGTTTTCCTATGTACTATTTTCCAGTTCAATGATATGAGTCTACCGATGTTTCAATAAGAAAAAAAGAAGTTTAATTAAGGTTAGGAAAAAATTTGAGAAATGAAAATTTAAGAAACAATATTAAATAAAGTGCTAAAATTAAAGACAATTTCCCCAACATTCACCCTTATTTTGCAGTGTGTGCCTCTAATAGTATTGTTCAGTCAATCATTTTTAAACCTTTTCTTGACCTTTTGGTTTTTTGGATGAAGGAAAAAAAAAAGTTGAAACTTGAAAGCATTGCTTCCCTTAAGCAAAGACAAAGTTGCGATAAAAAGGCAATAAAAGGGAGTAAAACAAGGAGGACGATATAAAGTAACCATGGTCAGATGGAGGGAGGAGTCCGCAAAACCCGGAACACTAACCATGGTTAAAGAAACAATGGTTTAGCTTGCTTGAAGATGATGGTGTTTTGGTCTTTGTTGGTCCATTGTTGCTATATATATATATATATATACACCCAGAAAGAGGTGAAGGCGAAAAAGCAAAGGCAGCCATTGCCATTCCACTTCCAAATTCTCATCTTCTAAATCGAATCACACATGACGCCCAAAACCCACCATCATATTCTCCTGTAGACAGAGACTTCAAAACAAAAAAAAAAGAAGCAAAACTTCTTAGAACCTTGGCTTTTGCTCTTTGATTGTATCTGCAAAAATTTAGAGTAAAAAAAAACTTGACCTTGATAGCTCGGATAGAGTAAGTGTTTCTATCACTGAAGTTTGTTCTTCGATGCTTTTCTTTTCTTCACTTGCTTTCCTCTGTGTGTGTGTGTGTGTGTTTTTTTTTTTTTTTATGACAATGGAATTCCATAGGTAGAATGGAAATGAAAAAGAAAGATTGTATCTTTTATGTTATAGGAGGAATGCTAGATCTCATGTCAATTTGTTATGCATTTCTTTTAGCTTTTAAGGAATCTATGACTGGAAATTTGAATGATAAAAATTCCATCTTCGATCCTTTTGCTTCTTTCTCTATTCTTCCCTCCCTTTTTTTTATCTCCAATTTTTTCCAAGTATTACTTCAAATTGTAACTGGGTTTGGGGTAGGTAGATCTTCTCAATGGTAAAGCTTGCCATTTTAAAAGGCCTTGATCTTGCATTTGTCTGTGTAAACTAGTCGGTCATTATTTCTGTGTAAACTGGGTCTTTGATATGATTTTGTCGGTTTCTATTTACTCTGTTTTTTTCATCTTGAATTAATAATGTTTTTTGTTTAACATTTGGGTTTGGAGTTTTTAACTATTCAAGCCTATCCACTGGGCTCTAATCATTTGCCACTGCGAAGATAAGTTAGCTTTTATTTCAAGCATTTTGTAGGCTCTACTGACCGTATAGGCTATAGGGTCTAATTCAATCCATCCTTTAGAAATTCCACTTGGGGACTGTCCGTTCATTGTATCTTGTCAGCATTGAAATTCTCCCCTCATTTAGTATTACTAATAGAATCGATTCAGCTCATCCAGAAATCGTCTTCCTCCCCTTGTTTCATTGACATCATCTATTCGCCTCTTCTCTTTGTGTGCAGGGGCTTTTGTTGAGTCTCTTGAAAAGGATTCTGTGCTGCTTAACCACTCATATTCAAGGATTCTCGTTGCGTATACCAAGTAGTTGGTGAGTGGTTTTGCCTAATTACCTTTTTTTTTTCTTCCTCCTCCCACTGTAAATTATTTTCCATCTCAAACCATCTGCGGATTTGGCTGGTATCGTTTACTTTCCATCCAGGTTAAGACAGTATCTGTGTTTATGGTTAATGTTGGGAATTTATGTCCTGTCCTTTTTCCTGATCTTCTATTTGGGGCTAATATTCTTACACTTGTTTTGACTTATCTCAGACTACAGAGCAGGCAAATTGAGAAGAAATCAGATACTCCTTCTACACTTGCTTCCATCTCATCACCTTTGTGTTTCAAGAATCTCTGTCTGGACCAGAAATGGGTTTGTCAAGTCTTCCAGCTCCATCTGAAGGAGTACTATGTGTGCTCCTGGTGAACACCGCCTTATCAATCTCGATTGTGAAAGGAATAGTCCGTTCAATCCTTCACATTGTCGGCATTCACTTAGAATCATCATCCCCTTCATCTGATTACACCGAAGACCCCTCAGAGTCAATAGAACTTCATGCAAATCCCGCTGATGGATACATAGAAGAGTTCAGGAACAGGCTGCCAGCAATCCGTTTCGACACAGTTTGCAGCTGCAAACGTCCCGAACATGACTGCTCGGTCTGCTTGACCAGATTCGAGCCGGAATCCGAGATAAACCGCTTGTCATGTGGCCATTGTTTCCATAAAGTGTGCTTGGAGAAATGGTTGGATTACTGGAACATTACATGCCCTCTTTGCAGGAGCCCTTTGATGGGGGAAGAGGATACATCTTGCTTTCCTTTGATGGGTGAAGAGGACACATCGTGCTTCTGGTGAGCACATTTTTATGTTTGCTAGTTGGAGGAGGGAAAAAAGAAACATCCATGTACAGCGTGTAGTGTATAGGCATTTTTATTTCAGTGCGTAAGGCAGGGCTTTGGCTGTTGTGTACTGGTGTTGCAGGCTTGATTTTTTGAGAAAGCACGCTAAGATTTGGCTGTTGTGTACTCGTGTTGCACGCTAGATTTGAAGCGTGATGTTGACAGGGGGTCCAAAATTCATTGTACATATTGTCAAGTTTGTTGTGTTTCTACCGATTCCATGCATCTGACTTTCTGGCTCTTTTTGTTTCTTTTTATAAGCTGCTGCTCAAGGCTATGGAGTCATGTGAGTTACTGATGGTGTTGTTCTCTGGTTCAGAATATTTAGGCTTCCATTATTTCCTTCATTCAGGGCTCTAGAGAGAGAGAAGCTTTTTTTTCCTTCTTAGTGTATAAATAGGGAATAGAACTTTACTTGCACTATTGGTTGTTCTTTTTTTCTTTTAGGAAAAGAACCTTCTTTGATAGTTATAATTAAGAATATAGGGGGGTGGGCTGAAGGGGTAAACGAAAGTGCAAAACCATGCCTTTCTGTAAGCGATTAGAAAGAATTGACAGGGGAAGGAGGGGATAAGAAAAGCTTTAGGTTTATAACCCGAGTGATGTTTTTCTGTATAGTGTCGATGTTGATCACGGGAGTGTATTATGTGTATGAATCTGTGAGTGGTTTAGTTAGAGGTAACTGCCTATATAATTTTGGTGCTGAATAAATTCTCTAGTTTTGGCTTCGTTTTTTAGATTGAAGATATAGAACCTGTTGTAAGTGTAACTAATGGATCAACACACAGGAAAAAGAGATAGCTAATCAGTCGTAAGTGGAACAATCTATACGCCTTAACCCCAAGAACAACAACATATCAACGAGGAAAAAAAAGATAAAAGCTGCAGAATATAATCTCATGAACAAATAAGGTAAAATTGAAAACTCAGAAACAAAAACAAGCTCAATCCTTGACCAAAAGTTCTCATACAATTTTGCACCAAACTACTTCCTGTCACTATTGGTGCAAGATAAACACCAAAAAGTAAGAAAACAAGAAAACTATTAATTGAGACATGCTTGTCCAAAAGCTTTGACACAGAGCACTTTGAGTTCCACAAGCAAATCTTGATGTTCCTTGAAAAGGCCAGCCACATCGCAGAAGATATCATGTAAGCTCACCTCTCCTCCTTTGCACAATTGGAAAAAATTGGCCATCTCACAATAGAGGTCATGCTTGCTTTTCTTCCCTTGTTCATACAAGTTAAATTCGTGAAGGAAAGCTTTATAAGCATAATCACAGTCGATGAATGCTTCTTTGGACGCATCAGAAATCCGCGCTCCCATCAACATAGTAACCTCCATACCCCCCTCTACCCAGAAGAAGAGAATGCTTTACTCTTTTTTTTTTTTTTTTTTTTTTCCCCTCTTGCTTCAGTGATTTACAGTTTTCTAAGGTATTGTCAATGAGTGGTTTAATTTAATATATGTAGTACCGTGTTCTAGGTTGGCGTAGAATTCTAGACCTAACCTATTCAGATTCTTAAAACCCTTTTACAGTTTTACTAAGAGGACAATAATGGCATGATAAATAAAAAAAATTTCTTTATTTTCAAATATTATAATTAAAGTTCTCTAACCATTTTTCCTTTTTTGTTGCTAACTTGTTGGAGTTACCGACATCGCTCTGTAAGTCAAAAAACTGGACACAAAATTTGCGGATGTTCATCACCTAAGTGCGCTGCAAGTCAGTCCAGAAAGAGGGGAGGGGAGGAAACGACAAGATCTGCCCCCTTCCTTAAATAATTAACTCTCGTGTATCAACAACTCTGTGTTAATAATGAAGCATCCAAAACTATGACATTTTTTTGTTTATTAATCCCCAAGTTCTTGTTTTAAACATCAACGACACGTTTCCTAACAAATATAAACGTGGTATTTATCACATCCCCTCATTCTTTTCGAAATGGATTATGGCTCCCACATTTTCCTTTACTATCGGTTCTTTTATTTACTTATACTTTTTTCCGGCCCATTCTATACGTGTACTATATCAACCGGTTCGATTATATATCCGTACTAAATAAATTTGTTCAATCGAATCCTTCTATCTATCTCCAGTCAATTTGATCGTTTATTAATGCCACCTACTGTGACATGTGGCAAATTATTGCTTTTGTTTTGTTCTTTTTATGTACCTGTACTTTTTTTTTTTCTAACCGATTGACATAGTTATGAATACCCGATCTAGAATTACTTGGGCCTGTTCACCTATTTCCTTACACCTTCTTCTTCGGGTCAATTCCATGTCGTTGGAGTCGCCACCCGAGTTTTATTAAGGGCAAAACTTGGAAAAAACCTTTAGATGACTCCTTTAGGCTACATGGTCATGGCGAACCAAAGACATGGGATCGGGGGTTCGTCACAGATGGGCAGGTGTTAGGCACCCATCCGTGTTGGGCCGAGACTGTGTGCAATTGCCAAACAGTGGATGACCGCCAATGCCGGTGGTCTTGAGTGGATGCCCGCCAGATGGCCGCCGGTTGCACTGCGTGTCACATGTTCTTTCCATTTTCGAACTCCCAATCCCCCTAATTCAGCCCTGATTTAATCTTACCGCGTAATTAACCCATAATCAACCCAGAATCACTCAATTACTTGATTATCACTCCCCCTAAATCATTCCATAATAGATTGATTACACCTTAATGCCTATTTCATACTAAATCATACCAAAAACAACATTTCTACATAAATAATGACTCAGCTCTGATTCTCCACGAAAATCAGAGCTAAAATTAACCTGCAAGAAATGTGTCAATGGGCTTGGTAAACTCTAGAGAATCCATTTACTTGGACCCTTAAACTCATTCCTAACCCAAAAATAAATCATCTCAATATAATTGGGTTAAGAATAACTAAAAGAGCCCAAGCAATGTATTGAAATGTATTTTAATATAAATAAACATTATTATATATTTTCCCTAAGAATAAATCCTCCCATTAATCTTATGGTTTAGATGCACAAAGGCTTAGTTTACCAAAATACATTAATTCTACTAAATTAAATTCTTATCATGCCTTGGCTGAAAATTAAATCATCTCATTAACCTTAAGTTAAGCATGTTTGGAATCCAATTTTAGTGAAATATTCGTGGGTCAAATTTGGGTGTTCATAGATGCCCCTCGTTGATGAGTCCTTGGGAACTAAGGACGAAAATCCGTAAGATAGGAACCACCAAATTTGAATGATAAATCTGTGGTATGTGCCAAGTTTCGGAGCATCCCATGCCTCTCTTCAAGAATCATCTCATCCTGAAGTTTTGAGGGACTGACCCTCGGATCCTGGGAATCTTCTCATCCCAGGTTTTCGGGAATCATCTCATCCTGAGGCGATAGAATCATCTCATCTATCGGGTTATTGACAAGGAATAGTCCCATCCTTGTCAACTAGGTTTCGATTTTGGGAATCATCTCATCCTAAGTCTCGGGAATCATCTCATCCCGAGGTGATAGAATCATCTCATCTATCGGGTTATTGACAAGGAATAGTCCCATGCTTGTCAACTAGGTTTCGATTTTGGGAATCATCTCATCCCAAGTCTCGGGAATCATCTCATCCCAAGTCTCGGGAATCATCTCATCCCGAGGCGATAGAATCATCTCATCTATCGATTTGTTGATAAGGAATAGTCTCATCCTTGCTAACTAGGTTTCGATTTAGGAATCATCTCATCCCGAGATGATAGAATCATCTCATCTATCGGGTTGTTGACAAGCAATAGTCCCATCCTTGTCAATGAGGTTTTGATCTGGGAATCATCTCATTCCAGATCTCGGGAATCATCTCATACCAAGGCGATAGAATCATCTCATCTATTGGGTTGTTGACAAGGAATAGTCCATCCTTGTCAACTAGGCTTCAATTTTGGGAATCATCTCATCCCAAGTGGCTTCACCACTGACTTCCGTCGAAAATGCCGTCTCACGGCCTGGGTATCTAGTCTCTGGGCATCTCATGCCCCTATCATCGTCTAAGATGTTGCTTCACGACTGTGTTGTCTATGTTTTGGGCATCACATGCCCCTACATCTCTCAGTGGGGAGGTTCTACTCCGTGGTTTATCTTATCCCGTCAATTGTCTGCTCAAAGTTTTAGTTCGGGAATCATCTCATCCCGAGGTAGTTCTCTCTCATCTCTCAATTTTGCGTGTACTGGGTACACGGCTTTAGTTTTTTCTACCGGGTGTCTTGACCCGACATCAAGTGCAACGCAGGCGTGTCATGCCCCTAGCATTCAAAGGCTAGCGATGTGCCCCCAATACGCGTGTATTGACAAGTTGTGCATGCATGGTATTTATCACATATAAAGCATCTATTATTGCAAATTCAAGTAAAAGTCAAATAAGTGCTCCTCCAATAGGCTTGACCTTAATAAATGAGTGCACTCTCTTTTTTTCTTTTTATTTTCTCTCCTCCACCTTCTCTCCTTCCCCTTGAATTTTTTCAAAATTTTCTGGGCGGGCCCGTAATGTCGACCTGGCGGTCATGTAAGTGGATGACTGCCGCCTTCCGGCGGTCTTGCACGGATGACAGCCGGCGGCAATGGCGGTCATGGACTCCTAGAACTTCCTTTTTGGTCTTCGGATTTGGGCTTTAGGGTTTTTGCGAATCCCACTGACCCTAAAACAGTATAAATACACCCCTGGGCACCCAAAGACTCCCATAACTTGTTAGAATAGCTTTCAAACACAACAGAGGCAGCCATGAGTGAAGGTTTTTGTGCCAAAGTGCTCCAGTGGATGGAGGGTGTTCCCCAAGTGCGTCATCTTGACTTCAAGCTATCGGGGCTTTCTGCCTTATTCAACTTGGCCACAGTGAAGGTCGATGAGGGCTTGGTTCGTGCTGCAGTCATGTTCTGGGATTATGATCGCCGTGTGTTTTGTTTTGGCCCTTCTGTGGCAGAACTCTGCCCATTAGTGGATGAGTTTTGTGCACTCCTTGAAACCCCAGTGAAGGATGATGTTGAAACACCCGTGTCTCAATTTAACAATAAAATATCAAACTCAAGGAAATTACCAAAATGCCCTTGAAAACCCGGGACACGAAAATCAACGTCAAAACAATATCCGAATTCTCAATAAAACGAGATGTCAAGAAAAACATAATAATCCGGCTTAACAAGCCACAAATCAACCCGGCATCCTGCCGAAACATCATCAAGA
>JAKUCV010002463.1:0-13983 GCA_028386065.3 Turnera subulata | reverse complement strand
TCTACAAACTCGATCAACAACTACTATATCTCCAGTGGGTAAACGGACTCTCAAGGGTCTACTAAGGTTATCATCCTCTATGTTATGAGTAGTCATGAATGCACGTGATACAAAAGAATGTGTTGAACCTGGATCAATTAAAGCATGTGCAAACTGACCAAAAACCATAAAGGTACCTGCTATAACCTCTGGAGCATCAGCAGCCTCCTCTCGGGTGATGGCATAAACCCTAAGAGCTGCAGCAGACTGAGTCGCACCCCCGCAGTTCGGAGCTTCAGAACCTGCATGACCTCGACCCTGCTGTCCGCCACCCTTGTTCGGACCAGAAGAAATAGCACCACTAGCCACGGAACTCTGTACTGTATACTGAGAACCACTGCCACCATTATCCCTCATCCACTTGTAGCAAGATGACTTCTGGTGTCCCGGCGTATTGCAATACCAGCATGTACCTGAGAACTGTGCCGAGGAACCCCGTCCTTGAGAGCCAGACTGATAGGACCGTCCTCCCGAGGATCTGCCTGGTCCACCCTGAAAACTCTGCCCTCGGAACTTCTTCGGACCCTGGTAAGAAGAACCCTGACCACCAGAATAACCTGCACCTCCGGCATCAGAATACTGCCTCTTCTGTCCTGAAGCAGATGATTGCTTCCTCTGCTCGGCTGCCCGAGCCTCCTTCCCGATCAACTGAACTCTCTCAGCATCAAAAGCAGCCGCACAAACTGCTTCCCAAGTCTTGTGCCCTCCACCAGCCACTGCTATCGCCAACTCAGTACGTAAGCCGTTAACAAACCGCCTACACTTGGTCACCTCATCGGGCACAAACTCCCTAGCATAAGAGAGAAGGATGTTGTACCGGATCCTGAAAGCTGATACAGTCTCATCTAGTCCCTGCTTCACCTCAAGAAAATGCTTCTTCTGCTCCTCCAGAAATCCAACAGTAAGAAACTCCTTGTAGAATCTCTCCTTGAAATCCTCCCAAGGCTTCTCCACAGGCTTTGGTAGGTTGGCCACAAGTCCCTGCCACCATGACAATGCATACCCTTTGAACTTGTGTGTCACTAATCGAGCCCTCTGCTCAGGTGCACAGGTGAACTTCTCCAGAACATTCTCCACCTGGCGAAACCAATCATCAAACTCCTTGACTTTGCCCTCTTCACCTGAGAATTTCTTAACTGCAGACTTATCCATGTGCTTATACACACTCTCCATACCACCTGCTGCAGCAGGTGCTACCGGCCGGGCACCCTGCTACTGCTGCTGGAACTGCTGCCACTGCAGAAAGGCCTGATACTGCTGGAACGCTGGGTCTATAACAGGTGGCACAACATTCTGTCCTCCACCACCTGCAGCATTATTCTCTGCTGCATTATTGTTCCCCTGACCAACGGGAACCTGCATCACCGACACATTGTCGGAGACATGAGTAGCGGCGTCATCCTCAGCATTGTGCTGCCCCTGGTGATCCATATCAACGCCTATATGAATGCAAATGAGTCAAAACACTTTAAAAATCATAAATCCGGAAACAGGCTTAAACACAGAAACCACTTTGAAAACACAGTTTAAAACACTTTTTGAAACCAAGGATCTGAAGCCTGCTCCGCTACCAAGCTGAAACACCCGTGTCCCAATTTGCAATAAAATACTTAAACACAAGGAAATTACCAAAATACCCTTGAAACCCAGGACACGAAATCCAATATCAACAATATCCAAAATTCTTAACAAAACGAGATGTCATAAAGAATAAAATCAAACCGGCTTAACAAGTCACAAGACAACCCGGCATCCTGCCGAAACATCATCAATATCAAATCCCGACAACCCACCGATAATGTAATCAAAATCAATAGTGACATCTCAAATAAACCCAATGCAGCAGAAGTTAAGATAAAATTTAAAATAGCAAAAGTATATGATATGCATGCCGGCTCTATGGATCCAACCGGGAAATGAAGCACAGCTACCTGCTGGGATATCCACGTCCGTACTCCGGGAAAAGAAGAAAGAGACGGCACGCTATCTATGAGTCTGAAAAACAACGTTGGCGATTATGTGAGTCGCCTACTCAGTGAGCAATATAAATCTAATTATGAAAGTGTGCAGAACAAGTCCGAAAGGAAGGAAGAGCAACAAGACAAGTAAGCAACATACAACAAGCAGTACTAACATGCCAAGACATTCAAGCAAACAGTTCATTATTCTCCATTTGTTTTGTGTTAAGTTTTATTATTATAATTTATTATTCAGGGCCCCTACTGTGTGCGTCGAGCTCGGTCCCATCTCATGAGACAACCAAGCATAAGCCCAAATAAAACCAGGCACGAAGCCCAAATATATCCATAGAGAGAGAGAGAGACAGAGAGAAAGAGGGAGGTAGAAAGGGGAAGGTAGAAGGAGGAAGGTAGAACCGGTCATTACAGACCCATATGCAAATCCGCATATCACATGCTATCCCGCATGCAAACCCGAGGGGTTTCACTTCCCGCTCGAACCAACCGGTCATCAGCACACAGTAGCCCAACTTCTACTGTACATTATTCTTATCCACAAATTGTGAGTTCATGTGTGCCAAGAGATTGTGATTTAACAGGGTTATGTGATAAATCAAGTCAATCAAATAACCGGGTCTCCGATCCACAATACATCACACAAAACACCCAGAATCACACCACATGTTATAATCCATAGCAGTCCAAATATCCAGCTCATAAGCAAAAGGTACACTTAGGCACACAATACAGATCATAGCATGTTAGGAAACAGGCATGCAACTCAAACAGACCAATCCAACAAGCTCATGCATGCAGACATAAAAAGACGTATAAAGTCACCTCAACGACGATAGTCCTGTGGAGCTTTTCCCAAAACAGATCCTCCAGCTCCCGAGGTGTTACCCGTGCCTGAATACCGGCACACACAACAAATTACAAACAATCACAATAAAAACGTGCATGCATGTAGCTATAATGCTCAACTGAGTTAAACCCGTCCCTTGTTAGCCAACTATGTAATTTCCGGGCCTAAGCCCGTCAAGGTGTTTCCCCCACCTAAACTCCGAGTATCGGGACCTAAAGTTCACCGGGCTTACGCCCAACTAAGTCCATAAGTAGTTCCCGGGCCTATGGCCCACTCATTATGTTCTTTACGAGTTTCCGGCCTAAGTCCCATGTAAGTCCAAATTCGATTTCCGGGCCTAAAGCACACTTCTTTAAGTCCTTAGTTAACCAATTATAGGATTAGGCTTAATGCCCGTTACTTAAGTCCAGGGTCAACCCGAGCCCAAAGGTTCCCAGCCTAAGGTTCTACCCGTCTCGGTAAATTCCAGGTTATATTCCACACAAATTCCCGTTCTCAATTTCTATTATGTACATTAACAATAATACATAACCCAATCCGATATTATAAGTACAAGCCATGAATGAGATTAAAACTCCAAATTATACATCGGGACAATACCGTTGAGTGTCGGAATAAAACCCGAGCCTTTGCCGGATTCCGGTGAACCTCGCCAGAATTCACCAAAACCACCAGCACGAATCTGTCACAATCCCCCAAACATCCAATTCAACAACACAACACTTCCAAGAAACCAAAACGAATTAATACGAAAGGGGTAGTCACCGGAAAGCTTACCGGAATTCACTGCCCAAGAACCAAACCCGAGCCTTGAACCCCCTTTGCCCGGAGGAACACACACACACACACCCGAGCACCTCACTGCTGGAATACCACCAACGCCCACACTGCCGGAACAACACCAACACCTACACGCACAACAACCTGCCGGAACCATCACAGCCACAACACGCCGACGATGACCAACGATGCACGCACACACACCATCCACCACCGAAACCCAAATCGACACCAACCCCAAAAAAAAAAAAAGAAAACAACAACAACATCAACCCACAAGCTGAGATGGAGAAGAAACAAAAGCAAGGGAGGGTCAAACTTACCGGCAACGTGAGGAAGACAAGAGCGGTTCCCGTCCACGCGCAGTGCTCCTCGTCGCGCACGGCCTGACCACACTCGGTCCCCTCTGCAACTCGCGACGGCGACGACGACCTCAGGGAAAAAGAAAACGACGGGGCGTGGGGGATAGGGGGTTGATGTGTAAACGAAGACGAGAGAGAGAGAGGGAGAGAGGGAGAAGAAAGGAGAAGGAAGAGAAAAGGGAAGGAGAGGAGGAAGGGAGAGAGAGCTAAGGGGGGGGGTCGGCGGCGGTTGAAAAGAAAAGGATGAGGGGAGTGAAAAGAAAGAAAAGAGGAGAAGAGAAAAGAAAAGGGTTAGGGCTTGACCAGCCCGAGCTCAAAACGACGCCGTTTTGAGCTTGGGCGTGGTCAGCCCGCCCAAGTCAAACCCTAATTCTTTTTTTTTTTTAAAAAAAAAACCCCAATACGACGTAGTTTCAGTGAAACTACCTGAAGGCCTAACTTCCAATTCCGAAACCCAATTAAACTCCAACGAAGGCCGTGTCCGGCATACTATCGACTTAATTTCAACATAACCAAGGTAATTTAATTTATTTCCTAACCCAAAAATCCGGAAATTCCTCAAGGGCAAAATTGGAATAAAAATTCCGAAAAATCCGAAAAATCAAATTATGAAAATTCGGGGCGTTACAAACCAGCTATCTCCAGCAGATACTATGGGATGAGATGATTCCCTATTCCCTTGTGGAAAACCCACGGAACATGGAATGTTCATTCCCATGGTATACATGTCGAGCATCAGCGTCAATGGAAGCAAGCTCCTTCAAATTTGGTTGTTCTTCTTTTCGTTGGCTTGTCTTCCGTTTTCTAAAGCCTCGCCAATGAGGGGCATCTGTGAACACCCAAATCTTACCCATGCTTTATTCTATTATTTTGAATTATAAATTTTGTTTATATCTTTAATTGATAAGATGATTTGGATGATGACATGAATATTTTTTGTGATTTAGTACAGTAAGATAAGGGTATTTTATTTACTTAAATTTTTATTTATGTTTGGTCCTTTATTATTTGATTGATTCTAGGTTAGAGATAGACATTGAGTTTGGGTTGATAAGATATGGATCCTCCAGAGATGATAACCCATTTAAACACATGGCCTGTAGCTGATTTTTTTATGCTAATTTCCGTAGAGATTTAGGATTGATTATATATTTTGTCTATTTTGTGTTTTTATGGTAGTTTTAATTGAAAAAGGGAATAATTTAATGTGGGGTTGATAAAGAGGAAAAGTAATGGAGTAGGATACAAGTTTGAGTTGTTTTCTGGGACAGAGAATACTATAGAAGGCGTAGGAACCAACTAGGAATCGGATTGGAGGAGAAAAAGTAAGAAAAGAGGAAAAACAGCACAGTCGGTGGCAGACATGGAGACATGACTGCCACCACTGGCGGACAAGGAGGGATGACCGCGGCCTCTGGCAGTCGTCACGACATGACTGCCGGGGCTATGGTGGTTGTTCCTTCCAGAACCTTCTTTTTGCCTCTTTTTCGCAATCCTAGCCCATAACCGTCGGATTCAAGGGGTTCAATCTTGACCCTTAGATTAATAGGACGACCCCCAACCTCCTGAATACTATAAATAGATTTCCCATTACACATTAGAGTGACATGAGAATTATTCTTTACACACCTATAAGCTTTGAGTGCATGGAAAAACCCTAGTGCTTTGAGTTTTGGAGTCGTTTTAGGAGCTAATTTTCTGGATAGATTTCATGGAGAGGAGTAGTAACAACTCAGTAGCAAGAGGAGAGCAAGAAGGTTAGAAGGAGGCCAATCGGAGCAAATTGTTGGAGAAAAGAGTACAAACTGGAGAGGAGTGTTCTTCCGTGTGCAGTCTCAGAAAAATCACTATATCACGTGTTACAGACGTCGGATTGCTGTGTTCTTAGTATCTCTGAAAAGCTAAGAGAGAGATCTACAACTTTTCTGCAGACACCAGATGTTGATTTGGGCTCTATTAGCACTAGTTTTTGATTGAAGTCGAGTCAAGATTTTATTGCGGAGCGGAAAGCTAACGGGAGCGAGAAGAGGGCTTCAAGAGGTAACCCTAATCCTTTAAATCAATTTTTTTTTCTACTGAGATTGCATTGTTGTGATGCTATTGATGATCATGCTTTGATTGTTATGTGAATTTCATACTTAGAACTAAATGGCTTTGACCCCGGTCACGCGGGTACGTAGGTAGTCTCGAGATGTAGAGATACAAGCCAAATTTGTTTGTTGTGTTTTCGTTTTGTGTTTTGCGATGGTGCTGAGATGTCACTGTGATGTTGATGCTACTACTGAGATGTTAATATTAATGTCGTGATATTGGTATTGCTATTATAATGTGAATATTGTTGTGATGTTGCATTAAGGTGCGTTGTGTTGAGTTGTCGCAATATTGCTGTGATATTGGTGTTATGATTGTGATATTAACGTTATGGATTTGATGCTGGCATTTCTGCAGTAGTATTGATGTTGATGTAATGTTTTCGCAATGTGTGATGCCATGTAAGAACTACGTGAGCTTTGAATCCGGCCGCCGGAGTACGCAGGTGGGTTCTAGTGGAGGAACCTCAAGCTCAATTATGTGTTTATTTTTTGTTTAGTTTTTTTTTTTGTTTCTTCTGTTTCGTTGTTGTGTTGTCTGTGCATAAGGCATGCAGGGATCTTCCATTGCACACGATTTTGCCCCAACACAGATGGGTGCCTAACACCTTCCCATCTGTGACGAATCCTCGAATCCTACATCTTTGGAACGCTATGACCAGTTGTTGCGGGTTATGAATGTCAAGGTTTTTCCCTGAATGTTATCATTTGATGTAGTGAGGGATCAAATTAACTTTTGGTTGGGTCCTCACAGAGGTGGAAACTCAAGCCCAATTATTTTTATTTTCCTTTTGTTTCAATTCAATTTCATTATTTTATGTGACTTGTTTCCACACAACACACACACTTTCACAAGGCATACAACATTCTTCAATTGCACAAAGCTTCGCCGCAACACGGATGGGTGCCTAACACCTTCCCATCCGTGACGGACCCCCGGGCCCAATATCTTTGGTTCGCTAATCAGTTGCTTTAAATGGAGTCATTGGGATTCGAGAACGATTTTTCCCGAATTTTGTCCTTTAATAAAGTTCGGATGGCGACTCCAAAGATATTGTGTGACGGTTAAGAAGAAGGTGCAAAGGAGTAGGTGAGGAGGCCCAATTGACTTTGGGTCAGGTCCTCACAATTGGGAACTCCACTAGGGATCTAAAGGGTTTAAGAAACTTTGTGCAATCGTCGAAAATTGTATGCCTTTTTTTGTGTCATCATAAGTGCCTTGCATTCATGATGATTGATGTAAAGCCTCTACCGTAAGACGCCGAGGGAATCCAAGTCTGCTACAATGCTTTCTTTAAGCGATAGTGGCTTGAGAGAACCCGTTTCTCAATGCTTAGCAATGATGGGGATTAATGGGCTTTGAACCTCATGCGATATCCATTATCACATTTGAGTTGGTCAAACTATTCCCTAGCGGCAATCTTTAGCCCCCAACCAGCTGCTTACCCTGGGCATCTTATGAATAATAATTCAATAAGTGGTATATGCATTTGAGACTGTTTTGTACATACGTGTTCTCATGCTGTCACTATTTTGTACATATGTGTTGTGTCTTTTTATTTTGGGGCTCGAATCTACGTATAAATTGGGAATGTAAGGAGAGGATAAGAGGGGGGTTATCCATGGTTATCAAAAGAAAAAAAAAATGCCTAATACTCGAGGATTGATCAACCAAAGTTCAATGAAGTTCCATTTCTCTGGTAATTTGAGTAAATGCCCAATTGCCCTGAAAATCCGAAGATTAGATTTGCATGACACCTGACATTTTGGATAATTTCAAAACAAGTAAAGCAAAACCGTGTCGGAAGTCAATTCCTACACCACCCTCTTTACCCAAACCCGTTGTTGCCAACCCCTTTTCTTTGAACCTACTGAGACGAGATGTTGAATTCCACTTTTTTATTCCCGACAGTGAGAAGGAGTCTTGGGTTATGAGCATTGTGACCGGCCATAAAAAAGTTGATGACATGGGTATGAATCCAAAGGGCGGACAAATGGGGAACAACGAGCTGCTCAAATGGGTGGGTCGAAGCGTGTGTCATGAAATGAAAGTGCAAACAATGTTTAGGGAATTAATTGTCAAGTTGGGGAGCACAATCCTCCAATCAACGGCTCTTGGATGGGAATTCTCTAGGATGGCCATGAAGCAACTTCGAGAAGTGATGGGGCAGCTCGATTCACTTGAAGAAGTGATAAGAATTCTCCAATTTGAGAACACCGCCTTGGCTCGGGAAAATACAAGGTTATATGATAACTTTGAGGATTACAAGAGAGAAGTAGAGATGGGCGGATGCGATGATGACTGGACCGAAGAAGCAAAAGCCGAAAAACAAGAAATTGCTCGAGGAGAAGCCATATATATCAGCGAATACAAGACAAAATCGGGATGGGGGGACAACTGAGGGTGAAGATCACTACAGCAAGGGAAGGAGGGCTTCCTCTACACCAATGGTGCTCAGCAAGAAGCGTGTATATCCAGATAAGATCGAGTGGATAATGGAAAAAGATGCTTAGGGATGCTAATTGGAGAGGACGAGTTTTCTCTAGCCATAAATGTCGAGTCTGTTATTTACATTTCAGAATAAAAGGGTTGTGGTTTGTTCTTGTTAGCCTCACCCCGAAGAGTCAGTGTCATCAGTCTTGTGTTTGTGTTGTCTAATTCCCATGAAATGAGTGAAACCCTCTGTCTTCCTATCTCTGATTATGGTATCTTGAATTTTGCCAAAACATGTTAACCTAGTTTGGGAACCATAAAATGAACTACGGAGACCTGATCCAGTAAATCGAATTCATTGTGGATTCCTATACGTTTTAGTTGTATTCCAAAGCCTGGCTTGTGAAGTCATCCTCCAAAAAAAGAAAAAAAAACAAAACAAAAGAAACAAAAGAAAAAAAAAAGAAAAAAGAAAAGAGGAGGATTTTACGACTTCACAACGAATGTGCCATTTAACTCTCTGGGAAAACACTATTCAGAATCTTCGACCCTAATTCAGGAAGATTGAACATCGTTTCATTGTTGTTGCGTAGGTAACTCAATGATGAGCTAGGTCTAAATAATTCTGGTTCCTATGCTAGGTTAATAAAAGAAGAGGGTAAGGTTAGAGTCTAAGTCATATTTGTCAAAGGGCATCCCTAGTTATTTGGAGCAATGTCTTCAGGACACCTCAGGGTGTACATCCATTGGTAAGATTAAAGAAGAGTCATAGCCAAGTCATCTCCCGAAGATATCACCATAGGAAGTTGTAAGCTCCCCACCATCCGACCGTAGATGAAAGAAAAAAAAAGAAGAAAAGAGCAGAGGAATCAGTTCTCTAGGTTGAAAACTCGAAAGGGCGACCTAGGCAAAAATTAGGACACGCCTTTTAGGTTGAAAACCCAAAAAGGCGGCCTAGGCAAAAGTTAAGACTAACTGTGTTTGGGAAAACTTGGGATCATGCTCATTGCCATTAAGGTTGTTGCTCGAAATAATCTTTCATGATTCATCCAATGAATAAAAGTGGGGAATCTCATAACCTTGTGGAGACCCATCAAGCAGATACCTAAGCCAACCTGATATCCACGACATACGACTTGGTAATTTTCAAAAATTGCATACATGGTTGCACTTCACACATAGGGAAAACAAACACGCATACATGCATACAAAAAAAGAGAGTAAATATTCTTTTCCAAATAAATCGAAGAACCTATTGGATTGAACTCATCAGTCAAAGTGCATACATCTAGAAAATAGGGCATACATGCATCAATCAAGACTGTCTCTTCTTGTTACGGGGCTGGCGAAGCAGACGAGTGCGCTCCTGAATGTTATCCTCAGAGTTACTCAAGGAATGGTCGGTAGGATGGGGGATTGGCTGAGGGGCAGTAGGAGGGACAAAAGGCCTAGGGGGACGAGGGTCCCGAGGTATTGGCACGGGATGGGAGCATCCGCCCTCCCTAACACAAGTGGTTAACTTTCGTATCCGGGTGGCCTGGCTGCCAAAGTCGCCCTCGGAAGACAGGATGCCTCAGCGGCTGGGACCTACCACTAGTAGGGGAAGTCTATCGAATCAGGAGAAGAGAAAATACTGGGTATAATGGTCAAGAAAGTACCATAGTGATATCAGCCGAGAAGGACGAGAAATCGTGTGGAAGGTCCTCGGTGAAGGGCACACAGCAACGTCTATAGGCATCGCTGAAAGACTCATAGTCAGCCTCACAAGCCGGGAGAACAAGGCCAGATGTAGAGGATGATGCCTTGGTACTCTTCTTCTTTCTGGGAGTTGAACTCTGCCGAGAAGGGCCCGCACTAGTCACTAATCCTCCTCCCTCTGGGGTTGTTAGTGGCGACATCAAGACCCTGCTGATAAAGGAGGAGTAGTCAGCATAGTTGGTAAAATCATCAGCATGACAGGAACCGTTGTTGATAGACCGGTTCGTCCCTCAAGGCATTTTGAAAAATATTGATATTCATGGCGCATTGGTCGCGATTTCCCTTTTTTTCTTCTCCTTTTTTTTTTCTTTTTTTCCCCTTGTTTTCTCTCTTTTTTTTGAAGGGTAATTCCACAAGCCAGGCTTCTCTCGGATAAAATATTCAAAATACCTGATTATTTTGCAAGATCAAGCCTACATAGTTCATTTTAAGGTTCTCACGCTAATTCTCCCAAATTCAACGAGACTTAAGCGACGCATCTCAAATAAGAAAATGGAAACCTTTTGTTCATAACATGATAGAAATATTAAAAAACAGGATAATCCCATATTGGGTGACAGACTCTATCCAATTGTTGGCATCTTCCATCTCTTTTGCCGCATATTTTAAAGTATCCTTCCTCCTCACCCATTCAGTTCCATCAGAGTACACAAATCTGGTTATGATAACCTTGTCTGGGCAATCCTCATGGACTTCAATAAAGATCTTCTCGGGTGGTCTCCTTTTGTCTTCATCTCCTCACTCTTCTTTGTCGTCATGGGTGTCCTCGTCCTAACTTGCCATATCCCAATTGCTCCCATTCTCACTTCCCTCAACTAGCCTCATATAATCATTGAACATCCGAGCCGCCAAGATGCCTCTTTCCATGGCCAAGGCGTGATGGAGCTGAATATTCCCTATCATATCATATAACTTCCTTGACCATGCCATATAACTTCATAGCATCTCTGAGAAAGAGGTTGTCCAATAGAGACCATTCGAAGAATCGTCTCTTCCACTTCTCCCATTGCGTTCCTGAACATGAGTTGCACTTCTCTCTCTTGTTGTTCGTCCCGTTCTTCCCATTCGAATTGTTCATCCTCAACTGGTGGGGCTTTTCCCAAGGGTGTTTCCAAACCATCAATCTTCCTGTCTTGATTATCACTCATGGTTCCTAAAGAGGTGACATACAAATGCTTTGAGATCTTGTCGATAGGGTTGAAAAAGGGTGGCCATTGTCAAGAAGGGGCACAGTTTCAAAATGGATAAACGGCAGGGTTGATCCTCGACTCAATGCAATTTTTTTCAATGTCGTGTAGCAATGACGTGTAAAATGCAGTCCTATATCCGAACACATAGAGTAACAAGGCATCTACCCGAAAATGTTTTATTGCCTTCAACCGAGAAAAAGGGACCTCCTTGCACTTGGGTCTCATACTTCCTTGAAAGCATGCAGGTTTCTCTTTTCCTTTCTCGTTTGTTTCCCTCACCACTAATGCATGCATGAAGTTTGGATCCATGACAACGAGATACAGCACACGAACATACAGCACTTCACATATTTACATACCAAGTATTCATTTCTTATGCATGGGATGCTCGGGGTATGCAACTGGTTGGGGGCCAATGTACCGTCACTAAGGGATAGCTTGGCCTACTCACATGTGACGTAGGACATTGCGTGAGGTCGTTAGCCTATTAACCCCTATCATTGCTAAACTGTGAGAAATGGGTTCACTCTGTCTGATAACCCCATCGGACGGTATGTACCGGACCAGGATCCTATCACCCTCTTATGGTAGAAGCTTCACAACATAGTCCATGAATGCAAGGCACGTATATGACAAACCAATGGCATATATTAATCAATGATTGCACATGATCTCTTAAACCCTCTATGTCCCCAGCGGAGTCACCAACTGTGAATACCCGACCCAAAATGCATTGAGCGTATTCAACACCTTCTTCTTAACCGTCATCCATGTCATTCGAGTCGCCACTTGAATTTTATTGAAGGTCAAAATTCAAGGAAAAGTCTTCCTTAGGCAACCAATGACTCCATAAGGCAACCGATAGCGAATCGAAGACATGGACCCGGGAGTTTGTCACGGATGGGAAGGTGTTAGGCACCCATCTATGATGGGGCGAGATCATGTTCAATTAAGGATCAATACATGCCATGCACAAACAACACAAAACAAAAATAAAACAGAAGTTAAAAAACAAAACAGTAAATAAATAAACAATTGAGCGTGCGTTTCAATCCACCAGAAACAGCCTATGTACCCCTATCATGGATTCAAAGCTCACGTAGTTCTTACATGCATCACATAAACATTCACATCATCAGCATCATCACGTCACAATAGAAATCAACCAAGAAAATTAGAACGATTTACCTCTTGAAGCAATCCTCTCACTCCTACTTGCTTACCACTCCTATGCAAAATCTTGACAGAAATTCAACAAAGAATTCGGGATAGAAGGAGACCAAACTCGTGTCCTGCTTGAACAGAAACGTCGTAGAGCTACTTCTCAGCTTTCCAAAGACACCAAGATCGCAGTAAAATGATGTCTACAGCTCCAGATATTGCGAAAATACTGAGACTGCGACCACTGGAACCTTCCTCTCGGGTTTAGCACTTCTTCTCCAACGATTTGCCTGAATCCGCCTCCTTCTTCTTCTCTTCTTGATCTCCTACTGCTACTGGCTCCTTGCTACTCCTCTCCACAAAATTCCTCCAGAAGTTTGACCATTGAAAGGGTTCCTAAGCTTGGAATCAAAAATGTTTTCCAAGCACCTAGCTTATGTATGTATAGAGGGGGAACAAAGAAAATTTGTGAGTTTTGAGGGTGAATGAGGGTCCTATTTATAGTGTCTGAGGGGTCTGGATGTGTAACGCCCCGAATTTCGTTAATCTAATTTTTTCGGAATTTTCAAAACTTTCGGAATTTAAATTTCCATTTTACCCTTGAGGTATTTTGGAGTTTTAGCCGAGGAAATTGATTACTATGCCTTGGAAATATCAATTTTAAGTTGGTGTCGTTCATGGCTCGAGTCCCATGGCGAACGGATTCGAGATCGGGGTGAAACGCGTGGTTTAACGCGGTTTCTAATGAAACTACGTCGTTTTGGATAGATAAAAAAAAAAAAACGTTGACTGGCCAAGGTCGGGTTGACCGCGCCCTAGTCCAAAACGGCGTCGTTTTGGACCAGGCCGGCTCAACCCTAAAAATCCTTCCCCTCTTCTCTTTTCTCTTCCTTTCTCCTATTTCTCTTATTTCTTTCTCTTCTCATCGTCGGTCGCCGCTCCCATCTCCCTTGCTTCTTCTTCTTTCTCTCTTCTCCTCTCTCTCTCCCCCTTCTCTCTTCCCCTCTCCTACAACCTTTCCCCCACGAAACCTTCCTCTCTTGAAGTTGTGAAGGTGTCGGCTCTAAGGCCGGACTCCCTTCCTCCTTCCTCTTCCATGTTCACGAGCTGTTGCCGCCACCTCTCGTCTGCTCCATGTCGCCGTTGTTGTGAGTCGAAGGGAAGCGAGGGAAGGTTTGAACCGAGTTCGTCTCAGCGGGTTTGTGTTGGGGCTGCCTTGGTCGTGGCTATGCTCGGGTCGGAGAGGCAGGCTGTGCCTCGCGCCGCCGCCTCCTCTTGCACCATCGGGTAAGCACGCTCCTTCCTCCCTTCCTTCCTCTTCTTCTACCGTTGTTATTTCTTCTTCC
>JAKUCV010002462.1:0-49398 GCA_028386065.3 Turnera subulata | reverse complement strand
TAGGTTGTAACGGTTTGTTAAGCACCCGTAAGCTTAACGTAGATAGTGAAATCTTCAAGTGAGACTTGAAGGGCTGGATTAGCCACACTAGTAGAGTGTGTGTGAACCAGGATAAATCTCTTGTGTCCTTCATTCTTTCAATTCCGCATTTAATTCCTGCTTATTTCGTTTTTATTCGATTATCGCTATTCACCCCCCCCTAGCTTAAGTCTATTGTTCTAACAAGTGTTTAGGTTTAAGTTGAGCCTAGTGAAAAACTTATACTAAGGTTTTTTGTTTAACCCGTAAAAGCAATAATAGTGAGAGTTAGAAAATCTCAAAGGGGGATCCTTCAGTAGTGGAGGTTGTTCTGTGTGGCGAACCACTATAAATCATGTGTCAAAATATCTCTAACCCTTTCTCCTTGATTTCTAACTAGTTTGGCATTTAGGGTTCTTAAGCATAAAACTCTGATACAAACACGCTTTGGCTTTAGTGACGCCAAAGTAGGTTTTAATCTGAAAAGCTAATTCACCCTCCCCCTCCCCCCTCCCCAGCAACTTTGGGCCAACAATAATCATTGTTTTTATTTTGATTAAGTCAAACTAATTTTTACTTATAGTGTGGGCTGCGTTAATTTAAAATGATGGCTATATTTCTTTGGCATGGTTTTTCACTTATGGGCTCAAGGAAGCCCAAAATTTTTCCTCCCCTTAATTTATCCAACGGTGAGTTTTTAGAAGTTGCATCTCTAAATGGCTGATTCAGGCGAGCTCATGTTTGACTGAAATGGATCACTATTTATCTTCTTCTTTTCTTCTTTATTGCACTTGTTTTGCTTGTACCTATCCAAGCTTGAGAAAAGGCAAAGAAGAAGGTCTAGACTCTTCCTCCCAAGATGAGACTCCAACAACCTTGTGCGAGCTGTCAAAAGAGCTCCAAATTATCCGTTATTTTGGCTCTTTCAATTTCTCATCTTGAACTAAAACTTTATCCTTTCCAACTTTGGGGTTTCTTCCACCAACCAATAGAAACCTTCCATCTACCAACAAAAGAGGAGCAAAGAGCCGCTTTTTGTGTCTTATTATCAAAAGGGAGCCTCAAGGAAACAAGTTGGAAGGTGGTGAAGCAAGCAACCCCAACGGTCATATTTTCTCAAGTGTGCAAATTTTTTCCAGACCCAAAAATTGTATACGGGCCCAACACCAAAATTCTAGAAGACAAGGTTTGGGAATTTATCTTTGACCTTTAAGTCCCTACTTGTCATTTGGGTCTATATATAGCCTTCCTATCCTCATTAACACATCAAGGCAAGCCATTAAAACTTTATTTTCATCCTCTTGAAGCTTGCTTAAGTACTCATAAACCATAGAGAGATTAGAGCTTGAATATTGAAATTGTTGAGGGGTTTAATTCTTTCTTCTTGAGCTTTATACCTTTGGAATATCTTTAGGCTTAACTGTATCCACAAAGAGTGAGTCACTCTTTGGGTTGTTTGAAAATCATACCTTGAGTAGGATTGATAAAATTTTGCTTAAGGGGAATAGGTTTGAAGCTTGAGCCTTTGAAAAAGCTTTGGGGATAGGTTAGAGAGTGAGCCTTGAAAAACTCTTGTATAGGTTTGGGTTGAGCCTTTGTAAAAGTCTAGGTTAGAGAGTGAGTCTTGGAAAAACTCTTGTAAAGGTTTGAGCTTGATCCTTTGAAAAAGCTTGGTTGTAAAAGGTTGGGTTTCACCTTAAAAGAAACCATACAGTGGATTTGGTAAATCTCAAGTGGGAGCCTTGAGCAGTGTATGTACCCATAGGTTTTAGGAAGAACCACTCTAAATTGTTGTATTTGACTGTGTGTGTGTGATTTCTCTCTTCTTCATTCTTAATCTCCTCTAGTGTTCTTGAATACCCAGATTTTAGTTTCCGCCCCTTATACAAAATTTTCAGAAAAGTGTCTTACAATTAAATTAATGAGGTAAAATAATTTGCTTGGATTTTTATATTAAAATATTTTTTGATTAAAAACATCCACCTCAGAGTTTAAATAAAATAATTTTTTATTTAGGACCCTACTTGCCACATGTCGATTTCCCATTGGTCCACCCCAGCTAAGGGCGTGCACGGACTGCCACGTGGACAGTCCACGTCAGCCTCCAACACATGCCAAATTGGGTGAATAGTGACCTTATTTTGACTTTGAGAAAATTGAACAAAATTGGGATAACTCAGTACCCAAATTGAACAAAATGTCATAATTGGAAGGAGGAAATTCTACGCAGTGAGCACCATAGAATTTCTCGGATAGGGGAAGGATTTGGAGGGTGTTGGGGTCAAAATTTCTGAAATGGTGAAAAACTCATCATTTTATGAGATGTGATGGTGCTCTATGTATAGTAAGTACCATTACTACAATGACTTTAGAAGGTTTGTGTCCATTTTTGTCAGGTAAATGGCCACTGCCACTTTTGCAAAATTTTCCCTTTCTTGATTTTGTTATCTTTAGATCAATCTTGACTGATTTTCTCACCAGTTCTCCCAGCGTCCTCAAATTCCGAGAGAGGTACCTACCTAGTGGGAAACCTAAGAACTGGACCCAAACAACCACCTATTTTAGCTCGTCGGAGGAGGGTCTGAAGTTGTCTAACTAGCGTTGGACATACACCGCATGACCTTACACTGACCAGTGCCATTCAACAGCACATTTTCATAGTCCATATCATTAGCAAAATGCTAGGTCATTATTTGGTACAAACTTGTGGGTTTCCAAAGAAGCTGCACCTTAATCTTTAGGGCTTGATACCCAATGTTTCTGCCCAGGACCTTTAAAATCATAGCCCTCTTCCATGGTTCCTCTAACTGGGAGATGAAAGCATCAAAGAGTTACATCTCGGGGCTATCCTCACCCTCAACGACACAGATGTCACCATCCTCATGTTTGGCTTCCTCTCCGTCAAACTAAGCATCATCCTCCGAGCCCATAGCAGGTCCAACAATCAACTTGTCTTTGTAAGAGGTACCTTACTCCTCTGTCATGACATCTGAGGAGACATCTTCCCGTATTCTTACTTTTTTAGTCTCCTAGTCGTCCGACTTTGTTGTGGAAGAGTCTAAAAAGGTGTCGGTCAACGACACCGCGGTTTTGCCCTCAGCGGGCGAGGCCATAGGAAACGGTGAACTAGGGATCGAGAAGTCAAAGAGTTTTCTCGTTCTAACTTTCTATATAATGTGTTCATGTTCTATAAAAAAAATATAAATAAATAAAAGCCTATCACACCAAGCTCAATCTTCACCGATTCCGCCTGGTCTCGATGCACACAATATACCCACACAAAACCAACCCAAATTCCAATTGAAAATTGGTCATATCATGGTTGTCAAACTCGGCCCGGCACGACCAGTTGAACTCGATTAACCTGGAACTGGAAGATGCTCTAGGTCAAAGATATGTCCTGTTCTATGTGTTTTAAAACCCGGCCGAGTTAACATGGTTTTTCCGGATTTTTGAGAACCCAGAACGGTTTTGGTGGTTCAAAGAACACTTTAGACTATCTTCATCCTAGCGAGATCACCTCTTACGGGGAAGTCCATATCTTTAAGATCCACCACACCACAAGTGTTTTTCGGCTTGCAAATTTGAGAAATGATGAAATTTAATGAACTAATGGTTGATAAAGGCAAGAAAATAGAAGGTAAGAGAAGGTGGTAAAAAAATTAAATGTGTTGGAATAGGATGGGGTTTGTATTAAATTTGAGTTTTTAAATATAGAAAGGGTTAAACACAGCGGCCTACTAAAAATTGTTAATGAAAATTGGGCTTGAATTGACACAGCCCATTAGCTTATTAGGGCTTAAGCTAATTGTGAAAATTTAAATGGATAAATCAGACCTATTAACGTTATTTAATAGTCACCGGTTGAACCTCGCTGAAATCTGGTTGAACCCTTAAACCTGTGACCCCTTGCTTCATTGGGTCGATGGCTGGGCCGGGTTTAACAACTTTGGGTCATATAGCTCAATCTCATGCCATGTGTCACAAAAAGCACATTTGCTATGGCACACAAACACTTTACTTCTTAAAATGTTTACGTGGCACCTCCAAAACTATGTTAATGTTATTAGTAGTTTCTTTTTACTTTTTTTTTAAGGAAAAACACTGTATATAATCTTTATTCATGATGAATAGAGGATACATCAACAATAGAGAGTTCTAGCACAACACTAGGAAACTCTGAAAACCAAAAACGTTCAGACACATGCAAACAATCAAGATGACAAAGTTTATGGGCCACCTTATTACATATCCTGGGAGTAAACTGAGATTGAAAAGAATCAAAAAGACTAGCTAAAGATGAAATATCTCCAACAACATGACCCAAAGGAGTGTTGAGAGGGGATTGAGCCTAGAGTGCATATATTACCACTTAAGAGTCCATCTTAAGTATGATATGTGAAAGTTGCGTTTTCAGTGCCAAGCTTAATCCAAAACGAGCCGCAGAAGCTTCACCCACAGCTGAAACCAGTACAACAGGAGCATGTTTGATCGCCATTGCCAACACCGAACCATTCCAATCCCGAATAATAGCCCAAATACCGAACCAGTAGACGGATGTATGGCTACATCTGTGTTAATTTTAAGGACCTGTGGAGGAGGGGGCTGCCACCGTTCTGTTCTCCCAACATGACGGACTGCGTGGGAACAGAAATTGGCATCAATATACTCAGCAAGGAAGTGTGAAGCAGCCACCACCACCCGGTTTGGAGTGTCTTGAACCTGTTGAAAAATCAGCATGTTTCTACTCTTCCAAAGAAGCCAGCATTGAGTGATGACCTGCTCTAATTCTTGGGCAATAAGCACCGATGAAATACTTTGCAGCCAATTATAAGCATGTTCAGCTGAAATAGCACAAATATCCACAGGAAAATTACGTAGATGCCAAACCTCTTGGGACCAAGGACAATACCGGAGCATATGGAGGATGGATTCCTGAGGAGCATTGCATGTAGGACATGCCATATCAACTGCAGGTAATCGAGCAGCCACATTAGTCTGAATAGGGAGAATGTTAGTGCATAGCTTCCATGCAAAAGACCGAACTTTAGGGGGAATGTTGAAAGACCAAAGACTTTTCCACCAGCAGGTAGAGCAATCAGGGATCAAGGATTGAGTGGTTGCGGACTGAGGATGGAGCAAAGACAGGGACACCGAGTAACCACTCTTGATAGTGTACTGTCCCGACGGGCTGAAATACCAATAGGGGTTATCATTTATAGATTGACCAGATAAAGGAATACTTTTAATCACCAGTGCTTCTTCATGGTCAAAAATAGAATCAACAAGCTCATAATCCCATTCTGTCATGTCTGCCCAAATAAGAGAGCTGACAGTAGCCTCCTGTGTAAGGGTAGACACCGAGGACCTTATATAACCATCTCCATCCCGTGGAAACCACTGATCGCCCCATATACGAGTTTGCCTTCCATCTCCAATCAGCCAGTGAACACCTTTCTCAAGAACCGGATGGGCCTTCATAATGCTTCGCCAAGTATAGCTGGGGTTATGACCGAGAGAAGCCTGCATAAAAGATGTTCGAGGGAAATAGCGGGCTTTAAGTATGTGCGGCAAGAGACTGTTTTTGTTGGAAATTAGCCTCCACCCTTGCTAGGGCAGAAAAGCCAGGTTAAAGGCATCCAAAGAATGAAAGCCCAGCCCCCCACCTGATTTCCTCTTGCAAAGCTTATCCCACGAGAGCCAGTGAATCTTGCGTTTACCATCCCGTTGTCCCCACCTAAACTTTCGGATAAGAACTTCGATTTCATCACATATGGAAGCCAGTAAAAGGAAGCAACTCATAACGTAGTTAGGAACTGCTTGGACAACTGCTTTGATAAATAATTCACGGCCAGCATCAGATAAATATCTCTCCTTTCATTGACCCATTTTCTTGAGAATCATGTCCCTGACATAGGCAAAGACCTGCTTCTTTGACCTTCCCATCATCACAGGTAAACCCAGATACTTCTCAAAAGTGTCAACTGCCTTTACTCCCAGATCCCCTTGGATACGAAGTATTGACTGTTCAGGTACATTTCGGCTAAAGAACACTTCTAACTTCTCTAAGTTTACCTTCTGACCAGAGGCCAATTCATACTGCATCAAGAGAGAGGCAATCACTCTGGCTTCAGGAGCGGTTGCCCTAGAAAATAGGATGCTGTCATCAGTAAAAAATAGATGAGTAACAGCTGGGGCACCCCGAAAAACTTGCACTCCATGTATCCGACCCTCTGCACTAGCCTTGTTAATCAATGCCGATAAACCCTCAGCACAAAAGAGAAAAAGGTAAGGCAATAGAGGATCACCCTGCCTTAAACCCCTAGTGGGAAAGAAAGTCTGTTGTGGGCACCGATTAATCATGAGAGAGTAAGACACCGAACGAACACACCTCATGATCAGATTCACCCAAAGATCACTAAACCCGAGTCTGGATAAGACACCCTCAAGAAAGTTCCATTCAACCCGGTCATATGCTTTGCTCATATCTAGTTTTATTCCCATATAGCCCTTCTTACAAGAGGAACTCCTCTTCATATAGTAGAAGGACTCAAAGGCAATAAGAGCATTATCAGTGATTAACCTTCCCGGTACAAAAGCACTTTGCTCATCTCCAATTAATTCTAGAAGGATAAGCTTCAGCCTATTAGCAATTGTCTTTGTAATAAGTTTAAATACCACATTACAAAGGCTAATCGGACGAAACTGACCACATTCCTCTGGACTGCGAACTTTAGGAATCAGGGTAATAAAAGTGTGATTAATGGAAGAAGGATCAGCACCATGATTCAGAACATCCAAGACAAGATTACACACATCATCGCCAACAATATGCCAAAATTTATGGAAGAAAATGGGAGACATACCATCAGGACCAGGAGCTTTAAGTGGATGCATTTGCTTCAAGGCTATATATATCTCTTCACGGGAAAAGGGAGCCCCTAAAACCACCTGCATATCATGAGTAATACGCCTATTTAAACAAAGCAAAACAGATTCGCAGTTCAAAGACTGACTTGCCGAGAACAATTGCGAGAAATACGAAGTAAAAACCCCTGCTATATCTTGCTGTTTTGATTTCCACACCCCTACTGAATCCCTGATCCCCACCACAGTATTACTGCGCCTCCTCTGGTTAGCCTTATGGAAAAAGTAACTAGTATTTTTGTCTCCAGCCTTCAACCATTTCACTCGAGAACATTGAGCCCACAACAGCTCCTCTTTGCGAATCAAGTTGGCTAAATCACTATTAACCTTCTTAGTTTGGGCAATGGTGTCACTTGAATGAGGCCGTAAGTAAAGATTACCCAAAAGCTGTCTCTTTGCTTTTATTTCTATATTTTCGAAATGATGCTTACTCCAAACACCCAGTTGACTACCACAAGCCTCGATTTTTGACCGCACCCTATCAAGAGGGGATCATGTAGAAACACTGCCCCATGCCCTCTCACCATCTCACTACACCCAGAATTCAAAAGCCAAACTTGCTCAAGACGGAACAGCTTTCGGCGTCCTAAAGCAAAGGATTGACCTCGATCAAAGATAAGCTTCAATGGTGCATGGTCAGAACCCTGCCTAGGAAAATGCTTGAGTAAGGCGTTAAGGAACAAATCAGACCAAGAAGAGGAAGCAACTAACCAATCAATACATTCCTCAATGTATGAACCATCGAAATGATTGTTCGCCCATGTGAAATTGCACCCCGAGTAGCCCCAATCCAACAACTGAAGATCAGACAGAGTATCATGAAACACTTGCATAGCTGAGAAACTACGTGGGTTACCTCCATTTTTCTCCCATTGGAAGAGAATCTCATTAAAATCCCCACCGCAAAGTTGAGACTGCTCCCCTAAACGATGCATCAGCTCCCACGTACGCCACTTCTCCGTATTTTCTGGCCACCCATAAATTCCAGTAAACCTCCAATCTCTAGTATCACCCAACCCCGATACAGTAATGTCAATGTGATGGAGAGACATGGATTGTAAAGAAACAGTGATATCATCCCTCCACAATAATGCCAAACCACCACTACGATGTCTCCCCGATCCTTCACAATCCATAGCAAGCATACCATCCCAATTCATTCTCCTACGAACCCCGTTCAATCTCACTACTCTTCAGCCTAGTTTCGGAAAGAAAAACTAGGAGAGGATTTTCAAGCAATAATTGCTTGCAGAGAGAGGAAATTGCCTGTGGATCCCTTAAACCACGACAATTCCAATAGAAGAGATTCATAATGCATGGCGGGGCTGCAAGGCAGCCTCTGCCGGACTAGAAGGATGAGAAGAATCACCCGAAGCATCAAAACTGATCTCCTTATGTTTCTTACTCTCCTGAACCTCTACCATAAGCAAATCACCAAGAGATTCGGAAACCCCCTTTCGTTTCAAAGCCCCCAAAACCGACTACACAATAGACCCACTGCCACCTATTCTGGCTCGGCGTTTCAATTTTCTCCCTAAATGCGCCGACTGAACCTCCTCTTCTTCAAGAAAAGTGAGCTCCGGACTCTTGAATCCCATAGTTGGATTGTTGAGGAAACCTGTTCATAAGAGACAACTTTATTTTGGTCCGAGCTCTTTCGTCTGTCTGGTTCAAGAGCAATGATGAGCAAGGTCACCCACCACCCCTCTCTGAACCACTAGCAAGGCCACAGAATCCACATGGCTAATTAGTGGCTGGGAAGTAATTTGTGGAGGTTAGAAGTGGGCTCCCTGCATGGGCTGATCAACCACATTAAAATTACCAGACAAACCCGAAGAAAAAGGAGTGGTAGGTGACCTTTAGACAAGGCGTGCAGGTTGAGTCTCAAGGACAGCAATATCATGAACATCAACCGCATGCACATCTTTCTCAGCTCTTGTACCTCTCATGACATTAGAGACGTTATTATTTAATAAGGATAAACCAATCAACTTAACTTCTTTAACCACCCTCTCCAAATCCCGAGCAGCAGCCTCGTCTAAACCATCATGTATCATGTCATCAGTGAGAGGACGACGCTCCTCTGCTGACACCTCCCTCCTATTAGACTTCTCCTGTTGTTGCAATCGGTTTGAATTTGATGGAGATTGACAGCCAACAGTAGGATGCATCTCGAATGGCGGTGAAGGGGCTTGAAGACCAGTTTGCGACGAACTGGTGTATCAGACTTGTCAGACACAAAACGAGACGGGAGCACTCTTTTAGGGGATGCTCTCAACCAGTTCCCATAAGGTGTTTCTTTTAAATTCAGTTCCTCATCATCCCCCTCTGCACAGTCCCGATCGAAGTGACCGAGGCAACCACAATAGAAGCAAAATAGTGGGAGCCGTTCATACTTAAAATACACCCAGTAAGTACCCTTCACCTTACCAGCTAACATAGAACCCCGAATCAATGGCTTCCATCGAAAAGCACATGAAATGAAACATACTTGCCCCTAGACAGATTGCAATTCTCCTCAAGTCCTTGAAATATCCCAATCTTGGCAGCCAACGCTTGCACCGTTTTCCCAGTACACTGATTGAATGGAATGTCATATACTCGGACCCAGAAGGGTACATGAAAAAACTGAAGAGTCGAAGGTTGCTCTTCCTCTGTAAGCTCCTTGAGTAAAACCACTTGATCATCAAAGTTCCACGGTTCGTTATCGAGAACCCGTTGTTTCTCTCCAGTGAAAGAATTGAAAGACAAACAAGTTTCAATCAAGCTGCGATACCTCTATCCCATGAGCCGGGCGCCAGACCTGCTTCATAGTGTTCATTAAGGCCCTGGCGTTGAACGGTCGTTCTGTCCATAACTTCGCTACCAGGCACAGCTGAGCCGACAAATCCTCCACACCCTCCTCATCGTCATCGACAACAACCACCTCCTCCTCCAGCCGAGCCAGATCCACTCTCGCTCGTCGTCCTCCCAAACCTTCCTCATCGTCCTGCCTACCCCCAGGTTCCATGAGTCCTTGAGAGAGTGCAGAAAGATGAAAAACAACACCGAGAGCACTAGAAAAACGAAGGATTTAGAGGAAAAATAAGAAAAAAAAAATCAAACTCTAGAAAGGAAGAAAAAACCCTAGATGGGAGAAAGGACTCGCAGAACGCGAGAGAGAAACCGGAAGAATTCGGGAGTGAGTTTCTTTTTACTTTTAAGTTGAACATAGTAAGACATGGCATTATACTAATTGAACCGAATACAATCACGACGGTTGTGCGTACTCTACTTAAAAAAAAATGAATTACGGTCTTCAAAAAATAAAAATGGTTTTTTTATATGCCCAAAAAAGTTTATGTTTTGTTAGGAAAAAAAAAAAACCAAAAGGGGAAACAGAAGAAACTGCATCTGCGCTGTTTCTTTGTGTCGATCCACCCTTTTAAGGCTTTAAACAGTTAAACTTACAGGAAACAAAATACGCCCAAATAGAACAAAACCCACCCCATAATAAAACCATAAAACATTAAAAACACACACACACGCAAAGAAAACAAAAACAAAAACAAAAACAAAACGAAAACGAAACAACACGATTTCCTTTTTCTTCTTCTCTGTTGTGTTTTTCTCTCTTCCCCTCTCCCATCTCACGCTGATGACGATGGGTCCCGCATCCGCTCCATTTCCGATCCCTAAACCAAAACCCTCTCCCTCCTCCTCCTCCTCCTTGATCCTGTTCTTCTTCTTCTTCTTCTTCTTTTCCTTCCCGGCGGCGGCCGTTCCGTCGTCCATCTACGACCTCCTCCGGCAGCACGGCCTGCCCATCGGCATCTTCCCGAAGGGCATCGCCGACTTCTCCGCCGACCCGATCACGGGGCGGTTCAAGTTCAACCTGACCACCCCGTGCAACGCCGACTTCGAGAACCAGCTCCACTACGACTTCAACGTCACCGGGGTGCTCTCCCCTGGCCAGATCGCCAACCTCACCGGCGTCTCCCAGCAGGAGCTCTTCCTCTGGTTCCCCGTCCACCGCATCCACGTCGACGACCCCGCCTCCGGCCTCATCCACTTCGACGTTGGCGTCGTCCACAAGCAGTTCTCCCTGGCCCTCTTCGAAAATCCCCCCGATTGCTCCGCCCCCGAACTCCCCCCTCAGCCTCTCCTCCTCTTCCCTTCTAATAATAACAAGGTAATCTTTCGCCTTCCCCTCCTTTACCCTTCTCATCTTGTTTTCATTGCCATATGTGTCTTTACCCAGTTCTTCAATTTACAAAGTATTCACCTTTTACTCCTCTGCTCTCAGGGTCCAATTGGAAACGGTGGAGTTCAAGTGGGACAAGTAGATATCCTCAAGAGGAGGGCTGCTTCATAGATTAGTAGTGCACCTAATGTATAGGATGTTGGGGTTTACCTTAATGTACACAAAACCGAGAGGAGATGGTTTTGGAGTTGTTGGGTTAAGTGTGCTTCGCTTCATACACTGCTATACAGATGTTTCGTTACTTCTGTCCTCGTGTGTTGGTCAAGTATAAGAGTCTTGTATGCCGAGACATTCAGTTGGAAAAGAGAGGAAGAAAGACAGAGAAGTGCCATGGGAATCTGGCCAGGTTAGTAGTGTTGGCTTGTAAGTTTGGTGCTGGAGATTCATGTTGTCTGTTGTTATCTTATTAGCCGTATATAGAATGTTATGTTTCTGTAAATAGAGGTTATATGTTTTTTGTGTTTGTAGGTTGTATTGTTACTAAGTATTTCCCAGAATCATCATGGTTTAGTGCTTCTGCAAATTTGGTCATACAAACATTATTATTAGATTACTTATATGTGAAAAAAACAAACATCATTATTAGCTTATAATGGGATGATGATGTTGTGTACACGAACGTTGCAGCATATATTCAGTTCAATTCCCGAATATCACTAAATTTACCTATAAAGAAAAACTGTTTTAGCTGCCAGTGAGGCATATGTATTTGGTTCAATTGACAATTAGCAATAAATTAACCTGTTATAAAAAACTGTTCTAGCCGCAGTAAGTAAGCCATGTCTCTAGCAGTTCTAGTGGGTGCAGAAATTCATGCAGCTGCAGAAGCATTTAACTAATCTCATGGTTGTAACCATTCTTCAGCAGCAAACAATTTCTTCAATATCCTTTTTCTTTATGGTGTGATGTGTACTTGTGGGCAAATTACATTATAACAATTGCATAATGCCACTGTCAATCATTTTCGTAGTAGCAGAATTCATATGAGAGGTTTTTTCGGTTTCCTTCTTTCTCTTATCACTTGGACAAATATGTTTGGAAGCACCAAACTTCTGCAGTGCAAAAAATTTTATCATTTCCTTTCTTTCTTCTTTTTCCTTCACCTTTTCAAACCCAGATGGTAGTAAGTTTTCCTACTTGTTTGAAGATTATATGGCATTGATTTTATTCTGCTAGTTGGGTGTCTACCTTGTGGATATCCACGACCTTGGCATTTTAGGTAATCACACCCAAATCTTGTGGGGAGTTGTTGCTAGAGAATCCAGTGGATCGGTTTTCCTATGCTTCCAGCTTGGTGTGTCTTCTAGGGTTAATTGCCTCGATAACTGGTGTTTTTATCCTTCTGAACAGCTGATTGTATGTCGAACCTATCTAATTCTTAGAGTGTGGTGGTTGGCTTGTTCAGGCCAAGATACATGGCTTGTTAAAAGAAATTTAGAGTTGTCTCTTTCCTATGCCTTTTGATTTTTGGGTGATTTTGTGTGACAAGAACATGACGTTATAATTGTGTAGGAGATCGGATGTTTCACCATGTCAAGTAACAGGCTATATTCTCATTTTCTGGTGTTGCTTACTGCTGTTGAAGAGAATTGGTGGTGTTCTTTTTTTTCTGTTGTTTGTTCATCATCGTAAGATTAATTTTCTGGTACCTACTGTTGAAGAGAATTATAGTGTTGTTCATTTCTTTCAGTTGTCTGCTCATCATCAAAACAGTTATGGTGTTTTGTTTTTGATACTAGGACTAAAGAGTCTAAAACCAACAGACTAATACTGTGTAGTGTTTGATCTTGCAAAAGTAACATTTATTTGGAAAAACAAAAATGAAAGTATTCTTTGGTTGCATCCCATAGAGCAGTGTTGATGCGTACTGAATCAATCATCTAATATAGTAACATTTATCAACTGTTACTGGTTTTTGAAAGTTGATTTTCGATGGTGATGGTGATGGTGATGGTAGTCGGTCTGGGTAACACAGTGGGATGTTTGCGTTTTGTTCTAGGATGTGGTGGTGGTGCAGCGAGAATCACACCCCTCAAAATGCAGAAATGCCCTCAAAATGCTAACGCTTGTGATAGCCATTGCCCATTGGCAATTCTTTTTTTACTAGGGATGGTGGGTGTCTAATGAGATGCTGATTAAAACGAAGTGCCTAGCGGAATTGTCTTTTACATGGGCTATCCGAAGTCTCCTGCCTCCATTTCTCTGCTTCCTTCATTTTACCCAGCGGAGTGAATAGATTGATGGAACAATGTTATTTTTCACATTATATACAACATCTCTAGGAGTTATTAATTCTATTGTGCCAAACTAATTAATACCTTCGGAGTCATCTACAGAATTTGTAGGTCTAGAACTGAAATGTACTATTACCAACGGATGAGGTTTAAAATTTAGAACTCCATCTCCACAAAAAGAAAAAATAAAAAAATAAAAAAAGAACTCCCTATGCTTTTGTATCAAGCATAAAACTAATAACTATGTGGTTTTTCTATTACCAACGGATGGACCTGTGCTGATTCGTGTCTGAGGAAGTCGGGTAGTTTTTCTATTACCAACGGATGGACCTGTGCTGATTTGTGCTGATTTGTGTTGAGGAAGTCGGGTAGTTGTGTTTAGGTTTGGGCCATTTTTTGCGTCGGCTGTGGAATTCTTGGAGGAGTGGGGTTTGGCAGAGGAGACGGCGGCAATTGAAGGGCAGATGAAGAAACCAAAAAGTTGAAGGGGAGAGGAAGGGGCTTTTGTGTGAGCTAGGAAACAGGAAAAAAAAAATGTTTGTATAATTATGATTGAGCAAGTATAATAAAATGAAAGTGATATAAAATTTGGAATTTTTTGTGACTGAATGTTTGTAGAAGATAATTTTTTGTGACTGAATACATAAGTAATTTTTGCTGAGTAGAATTATTTTTTATTTAATTTTATTTAAAAATTTTAATTTTTGCTGAAAAGAATTCTTTTTAGCCTTTTTTGTATTTTTTTTATTTTTTAAAAAATAAAATAAGAGAAAGAAATTTTATCAAACACATAAATAGGCCAAAATTCTCATCCGAATATTTTTTCCTCCTATCATTTAAATATTTTATTTTTTTGTTTTAAATGTAATTGTTAAAGTTTGATTTTTCCTTCCTTTTTTTCTTTTTTATAATATTTTTTTTATTTTTTAAAAGAATAAAATGATAAAAAATTAAAGAATCAATTTGAATTTTTTTAACTTAAAATAAAGAAAATTTTATATTTTATATTAATAAATTGGGATGCATACATTTCTGTAGAAATAAAGTGTCATACTAGTGATGTGCAAAATGCCCTGACTCGAACCCAAAAGCAAGAGAAGTAGGATCCCTCCCTACCAGTCTTGTCCTAATTGAGAACAAGTATACCACCATGATTAAAGAAAATATTCACCAAAAAAATTGAAGAGCATAAACGAAGTTGAACTCGTACAATGGCATAGCACTCATGTCAAATCAAATCATAATCCTCAGTGCCAACAGAAACGTATTAATGATTTGATTTCACTAAAGCTCAAATAAAATTGTTAACACTCACTGCATCTACATTATCCATGGAAGGAGAAGAAGAATCACTAGGAATACACTAATCAATGAATCTTGAGCATGCTTGTTTCAAACCTAACAACTTATTAGTCAGTTTGCTTAACTGGTGTTTGGTTTTAGTTCGGGAAAGAGAGTGGACCTACTAAGGAGAGAGTAAAAGGAATGAAATGAGAAAAAGGCTGGAAAACTAAAATCTGCCCACTCAATCTCTAGAGCACACATAGACGAGAGTAAGCCTGCCTAAATCATTTTTTAAAAATACACACCTCGCTAAGCCAAACCACAAAACAAGACGACCAGTCAAACCACCTCCACCTATTTGTTTTTCTTTTTTTCATGAAACTCAACCTATTTGTTAGAAACATAACACATGGTAGGGTAAAATTTAGTTTCCTCCAAAATTTCATTGAGGCAAAATTTTATATATTCTACATAATAAAATAATTTTTTTTACATATAGGCTCAAAAACAAATTGTGAAATTAAATTAGAAAAATCATATTTCGATTTTGATAGATTGCAACTTGATGGATGGGAAAATTTCATTTTGTGTGTGATATAACCTTTTTGCAAGTATGGAATCATTGAAAAAAAAATATTTAATATTTATTTTAAAGAAAAACCTCAAATGAATATAGCTAACATATTAGCGACAAAATTATGCAATAAGTCATTGATTTTTTTCGTACTGGACGGAGAAAGAATATAGTTTTAGCAAGAAATCCCAAGAAAATTACTTGGTGATTGCTTATTAACAGTTTCTTTTATGTTGATTCTGAGGGGAAAACTTTGTACGCATGCAAAAATTGTGAACTGCTTGATCCGCATGTTCCTAGGAGCGGGCTGGTTTTTCCCTGCACCCATTTAGCCACAGGCGAGCATATCCGTTTCCTTTTCCATTCATTTTTTTTCCTTTTTTTTTCATGGTTTTCTCTTAGTGTTGTTGTTTTTTTTATATCATTTAAGCATAAAACTCAGTGGTTACAACATGTTCTATGCAGGAAATAGGGGCGTCGTCCCATAGACAACCATTAGGGGTACGAGCTCCTTCAAAGGCAAGTAAATGAGCAGTCTTATTGGCTGAACGAGATAAGTATGTGAAATATTAAAAACAGTAAAAGACACAATTAAAGAGATAATGTCCTGGATAACTAGCCCCGCAATGTTTTGTGGAATCTTCTTCGTGCAGACACCGGTGATGAGCACAAGGCAATCCGATTCCCATACTAACAAGCGCATATCACGGTTCCTAGCTTGTTGTATTCCTTTGAGTGCCGCCATGGCTTCAATTACCAGCGGATCCAACATACCACTCACATGTTCATATCCACACAAGAGCACCTATCCACCTGCATTTCTAATAATAGCACAGAGACCCACACTACAAGGCTGACATGCCGCATCCGTGTTCAGCTTGACCAACCCCGGGGTAGGAGCTTTCCATGAATGATCAGTACGGCGGGTTGGTCGGGCTGGTAGTGAAGATTCCCTAGAGTGCTCCCGTAAATAGTCCTGGTAGCAGGTAGTTGCAAGTGTCACAAAAGAGTGCACATCTCCAACAATGTTGTTAAAAACAACATTGTTTCTAGCTTTCCAGATGGTCCACATGAGAGTCACCGCAAGGCTGAATGCATGTTCACTATAATGAGCTTTCGACTCGGCCAGCCACACGGACGAGGAGTTGCAGCAGTAGAAACTGGGAGGGTGAAAGCTGCACCTGACCAGACTTGGGTAGACTAGGGGCAATCTTTAAATAGGTGCAAGCAGGTTTCTAAAGGTGCAACGCATAGAGGGCACTGGCTATTAACCTGGATGTTTCGATGCAACAAGTTGACACGGGAAGCAAGAGCATCATGACTAAGCCTCCACAGGAATATTCGTATCTTGGGGCGGATCACCAGGGTCTAAATCCATTTCTCCCTTGGAGACAGACTATCAGGTGCTGAGGAGGGACCTTCACGATTAACTGCCATGAGGTAATGATGGCCACTCCGAACCGTATACACTCCATTCTTTGTATAAGACCATGAAATGGTGTCATCTGAAAGACGATAGCTAAGACGTAAGTGACAGATTTTGGCTGCGGACTGGAAATCAACCACATTACGTATTAACTCCGATCTCCACATAGGAATGTCTTGGTTGATTAACTCGCATACCCGTGCATTGGCCTCCAAGAATCGCCCGTTGCGGATTGAAGGCGTGAGTGACCTATCATCCGCCCATCTATCCGACCAAACATGCACCGACTCCCCATTGCCGATAACCCACTTCAGTTCCCCCCATATTGTATCCCTTACTGAAATGATGCTATGCCAGGTGTAGCTGGGATTATATCAAAGCTTGGCATGCATGAAGTCACCCCGTCAGTAATAACGAGCTTGAAGAACCTGAGCAAGGAGTGAATCAGGCATTGTTTGTAACCTCCAAGCTTGTTTCGCCAACATAACCATATTAAATTTGGCTAGCTTACGAAAACCCAGCCCCCCTAATCGCTTCGACATGCACAGTTTATCCTATGCTACCCAACATAACCCTCTTCTCCCATCCTCTATCTCCCACCAAAACTTGCGAATAGCTCTCTCCATCCCATCACAAGTACTTTGAGGGAGTAAAAAGCAGCTCATGACATAAGTTGGGATTCCCTGGACCATTGATTTTATGAGAACCTCCTTGCTTGCTCGTGACAATTTGGTCTCCTTCCATCCACTTAACTTTTTGCAAACTCGATCATGTACTGAGCTAAAGATAGCTTTCTTTGATCCATCAACCACAGCAGGTAAACCGAGGTACTTTTGAAATCGGTCCACTGCCTTTATACTTGTCCTCTCCTGGACATGAATAGCGAACTGCTCTTCCACATTTCGGCTTAGGGAGAATTTCGACTTCTCAAAGTTTGTGTGTTGACCCGAAGCTTCTTCATAGTCTCGAATGATTCGGATTATTGCCTCTACTTCTCCTGTAGTAGCTCTAGTAAACAAGAGACAATCATTAGCAAAAAATAAGTGACTTATAGGAGGTGCCCCACGAGCAACCTGGACACCATGGATCAAACCCCTCTACTCAGCATCATGGATTAGTGCGGAGAAAGCTTCAGCACAAAGCAAGAAGAGATATGGTGAGAGGGGGTCACCCTGCCGTAGTCCTCTAGAAGGCCTGAAACTTGAGCTCGGAGTACCGTTAACTAAGATGGAATAAGAAACAGAAGTGACACAATTCATAATCAAGGCAATCCAGTTAGGACAAAAACCCAGTTTATGCATAATATCCTCCAAGAAAGACCACTCAACTCTATCATAAGCCTTGCTCATGTCCATTTTTTGTCCTAGAATCCCTCTCCTTCCTCTTTTCTGTTTCCGCATAGTGTGAAATATCTCAAAAGCCAATAGAGCATTATCAGTGATTAATCGACCGGGAACAAAAGCACTCTGAATAAGACTAATGATTGAAGGGAGGACTAGCTTAAGCCTATTGGCTAAAACCTTTGCAATAATCTTATTGAAGACATTTCATAGACTAATAAGACGAAACTAAGGGCAAGAAGAAGGATTAGACACTTTAGGAATAAGAGTAATATAGGTAGAATTGAAAGTTGCAAAACTACTATTATTATTTAAAAGAGATAAAAGAAGACTACTAATATTATTACCTAGGATATCCCAAAACTATTGATAGAATAAGGCGGGCATGCCATTAGGACCAGGAGCTTTGGTAGGGTGCATTTGTTTGAGAGCTAACTCTATCTCATCCCGAGTGAACTGTCGTGTAATCTCTTAATTCATTGCTTCAGTAACCCTCCGAGAGACACAATCAAGTACCCTTGCCGACCCAGAACTGCCATTAGAAGTGAAGAGATCCTAATAGTAATCAACTAACACCGACTCAACGACACGGGGGTGAAATTGCCATTGCCCCTCAAGTTCCTGTATCTTCCGTATAAGCTTTCTTGCACTGCGAGGCTTTGCCATGGAAGTACAGGGTGTTACGGTCCCCATCCCTTAACCAATTTGCTCAGGCTCGTTGAGCCCATATAGTCTCCTCCTTCCGGATGAGGTCATTAACTTCGGTACTAATGGACTTAATTTCAGCATTCGTAGCAATGGAAGGTGGTAGTGCTTGTAGCTGATCCAACTTTCCCCGATACTCTTTGAGCTTCTTGTTTACTGGACCAAAGTGGGTGTCATTCCTTGCTTTGAACCTTATAGCACAGTAGTCAAGTCTCTGTCCAATCTCGGAACTGCCCCCAACTAAAATTGAAGATGTCCATGTGTCTTCAACACGAAAATTTTCATTCTGGCACCACATTTTCTTGAATCTAAAGGGACAACGTCATTCTTGCTCCACACGAATGTCTCCACTAGTTTTTCAGACCAATAAAGGTGAGTGATCCGAAAATTGGCGGGGTAAATGGATAATAGAATGGTGGGGAAATAAAGTTTTCCATGCTTCATTTGAGACCCCTCTGTCCAGTCTCTCTTGGATCCTTGTCTCATCCTTATGATTGTTGTCCCAAGTGAAAATATTTCCCATGAATCCCACATCCATTAGCCGACAGTCCAGTAGCACATCCCTGAAGCTTTCCATACACCAGTAATCTCTCGTGTGCCCTTCTTTTTTTTCATGAGAATGGAGAATCTCATTGAAGTCACCCAGTAAAAGCCATGGGAGGTTGGAGGTTCTATGTAATTGCCGAATGAGCTCCCATGTTCTGAATTTATTGTGGTTCTCTGGCCACCCATAAATTCCGGTAAAACGCCATTCATCTGCAGAGCCTCCCATCCAGCACATCTTGATATCAATATGGTGCAATGACATTGTAAACAAAGTGACATCCCACGTCTCCTTCCAAAGGAGAATTAAACCGCCCCGTCTTCCACTCCCCGTACCTCCACACTCCACAACAAGTATATTCGGGAACCTTAATCTATTATTTAATCTATTTGCTTCATTAGTTTTTTAGTCTGGTCTCTGAAAGAAAAACCAGAGAAGGGTAGTCAAGCTGAATGAGCTTGACAAGATTGATTTCTACCTGTGGGCTCCCCAACCCACCGTAGTTCCACGCCATGAGCCTCATTGCGCCCGACGGGGCTGCTCAACAGCCTCCTCCAATCCCGCTGAATCTACACCAGAAACCTCCAAATTTCCTTCCCTCACCCGCTTGCATACCCCCCTCCCATTCCATCTCTTCGCCCTCCCCTCCGTACTACTTCTGCTTACCCATATCCTCCGTACTAGTGACCTCCGTGTCTCATGACCCTCCCGAGCCCATTTTTCCACTTCTTACTCGCAGAGATGACGGAATCTACAATTGTATCCTCACGGGCCTGTTCTGGAGTAGGCTCATTAGAGTCGCGGGAAAGAGCTTCGTGCGACACACCACCGGAGAGTGGAGTAGGGTGCGTATCAAGGGAGCTGCTATGTTTTTCCTTCCGTGCCTTTCCACTCTTACTCCTGCAAACCTCTCCCCTAAGAAGTTCCTTTCTGCTCACTTGGGTCTCAGCCCCACCTGTACGCAGAGCAAAGCATAGTCCCTTGTTTTCAGAAGACTGTTGGAGCGAAAAGGCTAGGCCATCATGCACAACAGGCGACTCTATTGCTATCCCCGTAGCTTGCACTTCTGGACATAAGGGAATGACAGGACCTTTATGCAGGATGCCATGAAAACTGTTAGAACTCATGCCTCCTTGTCTCATTTCAAGGTTTTGATATATATTGACAAACCAACCATGACTCAATTGATGACAACTCTTGGAGAAAAAAGAAATCAATCAAAGGGCAAAGAACACAAGCATTGAAGTAACAAGTAAGAAGACTTAGGAACTCAAATTGTACAAAGGTTAAACACTCAATTCTTCTAAGACATTGGCTCAAAACAAAATTAATTTTACTCATGCATCAAATAGCATCCTTTCAATCATAAAAATGTAATTTTTAGCTTAAAACATCGATGTTGAGATCCTAAACATCGATGTTCTCATGACCGTTGCATTTGAAAAATATTTTGCAGCAGCCAAACATCGATGTCTAAATTCGAGACATCAATGTTCCACCAATTGATGCCTTTAAATTGATTTTCGCCGAACCAAATGAACATCGATGTTCTTCAAGTACACATCGATGTTCCCATGATGATGCTTTCAAACTGGTTTTGCCGTAGCAATAAAAAAACCGATGTTGTCCATCCCAACATCAATGTTCTTACAAATCAACTTTACAATATCTTTTGCCGAAGCACAAAAACATCGATGTTGGGATATACAACATCGATGTTCTTGCAAAATCAGCTTTAAAAAAATGCTTGGCCGTAATGTTGGCTTTACAAACATCGATGTTTTAGTGACCGTTGGACTCAATAATTCATATTTACTGGCAAAACATCGATGTTCCCTTGGTAAACATCGATGTTCTCATGACCGTTGGTCCAATAATTCAAACTTACTGGCCAAACATCGATGCTCTAAGTTTAAACATTGATGTTGTGCCGTTTTGAGCAGACATCTTTTTCAACATCCCATGCTATTTTGTCTAAAGGTATTTTGGATTGATTCCACAACGGTCATACATGTTTTGAGACATATAAATAGAGGATTTACATCTCTGATTATGTATAATTAACTCTCTACATTTTAAGCATTCATTGTCATACATACATTGCAATTTTAATGAGCCAATATCCTTGAGGATTGAGAGTTACCTTTTATAGAGCTTATTTGTTACTCATATCCACTCTTTGAGAGAGCCTTTGTTTGAGTGATATAAGTGTTGTCAATACATCATAAGGGAGGATTGTTCCCTTGTAGTAAATTCATAGGAAGAGTGTCTTCTTTCTGTGTGAGAAGTCTTAAAGTGAGGTATCTTCAAGCAAGTAAGTAGAGTTTCGTGAGATTCGAGCTCTAAGTTTGTAGACGGTTTGTTATGCACCCGGAAGCTTAGCTTAGATAGTGAAATCTTTGAGAGAGTCTCTCGAAGGACTGTATTAGCCACACAAGTTGTGTGTGTGAACCAGTATAATTTTTGGTGTGTCCTTGTTCTTTCAATTCCGCATTTATTCCCTGCAAGTTTTTAGCTTCGTCCAAAAAATGCTATTCACCACCCCCTTCTAGCGTAGGGCACCTATTCTAACAATTGGTAGTGGATCCTAACTCTCTGAAAGACTTAACCGTTTGAGATAAACTTTCTATGGCTTCTTCAAGTAACAATGCAGGACTCTTCGAAGGACAATCAACCACTCGTCCACCGCTCTTTGATGGCACCAACTACAGCTACTGGAAGGAGAGGATGAGAATCTTCCTCCAAGCCAACAACTATGCTCTTTGGCGAATCATGAAGATCAGAGAGCAAATTCCGACGAAGAAAGTTGGTGAAACCACAGTGACAAAGACGGAGGCGGAGTATGACGTTGCAGACATTACGATGGTTGAAAACAACGCCAAAGAAATCAACATGCTATATTGTGCAGTCAACCCTGATGATTATCGGAAAATCTCTTGCTGCACAACCACAAAAGAAATGTGGGATAGGCTGGAGATCACCTACGAAGGAACCGATCAAGTTCGAGAGGCCAAAATCGACTCCCTCACTACAGAATACGAACTCTTTCGCATGAAGGAGAATGAGAGGATTGAGGAGATGTTCGATCGATTCTCCAAAATAGTAAACAACCTTCATGCTCTCAAGAAGGTCTACTCCGATAAGGACTTGGTCAGAAAAGTCCTTAGATGCCTCACTCCCGAATGGCGCTCTGAAGCTGACGCAATCTATGAAAACTTCGGGACATCGAACACAACCATTGACGGTCTTAGAGGTAACCTTCTAACCTATGAAACTACTATTCTTAAACCCTCTTTGCAGGAACCAAAGAAGAAGGACATAGCTCTCAAAGCTTCCACCTCCAAGACGCAAGAGCTCACTGAATTGGACTCTAGCGATAACGATCAAGAACTCGGACTTGTCATCCGTAAATTCCACAAATTCATGAAGAAAGAATTTGAAAGGAAAGGAAGGGAGACGTCCAGTCCACCCAAGTACTATGGGTGTGGAGAGGTTGGGCACATCAAGCCCAAGTGCCCCAAGGCAAAGGAGGGAAAAGAAAAGAAGTCGTACAAGAAACAAAGGGCATACATTTCTTGGGGAGGCGATTCCGGTGATGAATCATCCGACAGTGATGAAGAAGAAACTGTCAATCTATGTCTCATGGCACGAGAGGAAGAACCGGAAGAGGTAAGTACTTCTTCAAGTGAAGATTTTACGTTTGAAGAATTGCAAAATGCATTTAATGAGCTTTATAGTGAATACATTTNCTATACTTTTGGTGATCCTCTCTTTGGTGATTCTGATGTTGAGGAAAAGCTGAAGAAACATCGCAAACGAAGGAATGTCCCTGGTCATTTGGAAGACACGGCCAAATCTCGCAAGCATCAAAAGAAGCCGGTCACCAAAGAAACTGATGATCCGAAGGGCAAAGGGATAGCTCACAGTAGTACACCATTACAGACACTGGGGCATCTGAACTTAGCCCTAAAGAAGATCAGCTCTGCTATGATGCAGATCGAGATGGCCTGTATGGGACTTTCCTCCCGGGTTGAGAATGTCCGCAAATATGTAAAGAAACTGAAGAAGCAAGTAACTTCATAGAGTGCTTCTTCTCAATTGTAATATTTTATGAATAAATAAATAAGTAGTTCCTTTTTCTTAATCAAGCTTGTTTTTAAACATAAATGGTAAGAATGATATAAGATCCAATAAAATCAAGCCTGTTATTAGTAACCAAAAAGAATATAAGTGGAGAAATCACGAATTTCCTGTAATAATAGAAATCAAATATTCCTTGATAAAACGATGTTTATTATTTTTGTAAGCAAAAAAAATGAAGTTATAATGCACGGCGAATTAATGACAATAATCAGCAACCACTTGTTCATAAACCCCGCATGAGCAAAAGCGACTTTTGGGATTCGTATCCCTTTATTGAAGAGCCAAGATAGCCAGAGTGAAAAAAATAATGCATGTGAGAAGTGAGCTGGAAAACACAAGTGTTTGTAGCCCGAAAGCATGCAATATGACAAGAGTAATAATGTAGACAGTGGTAAAGATTTTCAAAAAGAAGAGCCTTGAGGAGCGTAAACAATTTGTAGTTTTGTGAAGAGAGAGGTTTGCTTTACCGTTTATCAAAAAATAGGTAGGGTCTAGACTTTGAAAAATAGGTAATCGTATTTCTATAAAAGGCAAAGCAATGGTTAGTAAATAATCAAAATATTTTAAGAAAAATACGATTCAAAGAAAGAGAGATACACAAACCACATTAAGACAAAATTGCCTGTTCCATCATCTTTCATCTTTGTTGAGGGAGCCTCCTTAGGAAGGAGGAATCGGTTAACCTATAGCCTGATAAATGAGCAACAAGAGGAACTGCCAAACGAGCTCGGGAGGATGCCTTGTTTGGTCTTCGTCGACGAGCTCTACTCGTCCAGGTTCTTTGTCACTCCCATGGAACAGACGATTTTCCTGGAGGACTGAAGCACCCTACGAGCTTCCTTTTATGGCTCGGCCAATTCCATCATGTTTTTCATGTGAAGGCCCTCTCCCCGAGGGACCCACCATATTTAGGTATTGTTACATCACTCCCTCCGCCTGATTAAATCCTTTACCGTGCTGCAGCACTAGGGATTCGAACACGGGACGTGATGCTTTTTATCCCCTTCAAGGAGGGCACCTTCACCAATTCATCTGCAGATGAATTGGTGAAGGTGCCCTCCTTGAAGGGGATAAAAAGCATCACGTCCCGTGTTCGAATCCCTAGTGCTGCAGCACGGTAAAGGATTTAATCAGGCGGAGGGAGTGATGTAACAATACCTAAATATGGTGGGTCCCTCGGGGAGAGGGCCTTCACATGAAAAACATGATGGAATTGGCCGAGCCATAAAAGGAAGCTCGTAGGGTGCTTCAGTCCTCCAGGAAAATCGTCTGTTCCATGGGAGTGACAAAGAACCTGGACGAGTAGAGCTCGTCGACGAAGACCAAACAAGGCATCCTCCCGAGCTCGTTTGGCAGTTCCTCTTGTTGCTCATTTATCAGGCTATAGGTTAACCGATTCCTCCTTCCTAAGGAGGCTCCCTCAACAAAGATGAAAGATGATGGAACAGGCAATTTTGTCTTAATGTGGTTTGTGTATCTCTCTTTCTTTGAATCGTATTTTTCTTAAAATATTTTGATTATTTACTAACCATTGCTTTGCCTTTTATAGAAATACGATTACCTATTTTTCAAAGTCTAGACCCTACCTATTTTTTGATAAACGGTAAAGCAAACCTCTCTCTTCACAAAACTACAAATTGTTTACGCTCCTCAAGGCTCTTCTTTTTGAAAATCTTTACCACTGTCTACATTATTACTCTTGTCATATTGCATGCTTTCGGGCTACAAACACTTGTGTTTTCCAGCTCACTTCTCACATGCATTATTTTTTTCACTCTGGCTATCTTGGCTCTTCAATAAAGGGATACGAATCCCAAAAGTCGCTTTTGCTCATGCGGGGTTTATGAACAAGTGGTTGCTGATTATTGTCATTAATTCGCCGTGCATTATAACTTCATTTTTTTTGCTTACAAAAATAATAAACATCGTTTTATCAAGGAATATTTGATTTCTATTATTACAGGAAATTCGTGATTTCTCCACTTATATTCTTTTTGGTTACTAATAACAGGCTTGATTTTATTGGATCTTATATCATTCTTACCATTTATGTTTAAAAACAAGCTTGATTAAGAAAAAGGAACTACTTATTTATTTATTCATAAAATATTACAATTGAGAAGAAGCACTCTATGAAGTTACTTGCTTCTTCAGTTTCTTTACATATTTGCGGACATTCTCAACCCGGGAGGAAAGTCCCATACAGGCCATCTCGATCTGCATCATAGCAGAGCTGATCTTCTTTAGGGCTAAGTTCAGATGCCCCAGTGTCTGTAATGGTGTACTACTGTGAGCTATCCCTTTGCCCTTCGGATCATCAGTTTCTTTGGTGACCGGCTTCTTTTGATGCTTGCGAGATTTGGCCGTGTCTTCCAAATGACCAGGGACATTCCTTCGTTTGCGATGTTTCTTCAGCTTTTCCTCAACATCAGAATCACCAAAGAGAGGATCACCAAAAGTATAGCTTAACTCCTCTGAGTTAGAGGTAGTTCTCGTTCTTATTGGTGAATCCATGGTTTGAGATATGCCTTGCCAAGCATGAGGTTGGTATTTATAAGCAGAAAGTGATTACGGTAAGGACATATACGAGATTTCGTGTTGAAGAAAGTGGAATACTCGAGAGATTTGCTGACGTAAGCCTAGACGAGACTAACAAAATCTGTAAAGAAAGAGTCATTCTTTGGAAATTCGAAATGAACTAAGAATCCCTGACTCTACATTGATCTAATTTGTGTATTTTTATTGTCTTACCTTTACTGACATGAGCGTCGGAGTATTTTATAAGTTGTTTTGCAGGTACCCTTCGTTTAAGCCAAAAGATAGGGGGAACAAGAAAGCCGAGACTGCAAAACATCGATGTTGCTCAACGAAACATCAAATGTTCAGAATGAACAAACTTAGACCCAAGGCTGCAAAACATCAATGTTTACTATCAAACATCAATGTTTACTGGACTTCAGCTCATATCATTTTCAACCAGTAGCTTAAAACATCGATGTCGAGAGCCCAACATCGATGTTCCATCATGTGCACAATCAAGTCATTAACCGACATATATAAACATCGATGTTCCAATATGAAACATCGATGTTCAGTAAGTATTTTTCTTCCCAGTAGTTTCAAACATCGATGCTTCCCGGTAAGACATCGATGTTCTGCCATTACAGTTTAAAATTTTTCATCTAGTAGTTTTAAACATCGATGTTCACATATTACAACATTGATGTTGTTACGATTGGCGGCACTTCAAACTCTGTCCAGAGGCACAGAAACATCGATATTTCCCTAATGAACATTGATGTTCAGACTTCACTTTTCAAAAATATAGCCGTTGTAGAGCATTGAAACATCGATGTTTCTTTACCAGACATCGATGTTTAGCCGTTGTGTTTCAAAAATATAGCCGTTACCTAGTCGTTGGACCCTGTTTTAAGGACTACAATAGCTCTATTTTGGCTCCCCTATACATATAGATGCCTCCTTCTCTCATTTACATACTCACTACTGTTCACTCACACTACTCTTACTTTTTAAATTCATTCTCCTACTCATTATTTTCAAGAATGGTAGGTGGGAAAAAGTCTTCCAAAGCCAATTCTCCCATGAAGGAGACATAATCAAAGAAAAGAGGAGGCTCTTCAAGCTCAGCTCCTTAATTTGCAGTGGAAGGCACCTCGGTTTGGTTCTCTTCCAGAGCCGAACTTCACAACTTCATGTCTCTCTTCTCCAAGCGCTCAATTGCGTCTCCACGGTATTTTCCGATGGATTACCCGAAGGAGAAGAACTACACACAGCTTGAAGCCCATCTTCGAGCATCGGGATTGTGGGAATTCGTGACCAACAGGGGCTGGCAATATAGTGCTGAATTCGTCCGAGCATTCTACTCAACTCTCCGACTAGATGGTGACACATTGTCCGCTAATGTCAATGGAGTGTACATTACCATGACATTGGAGGAATTCGGGGCGTGTGCTGGATTGCCATTTCAGGGAGACGATATTACATCCTATGGAGGTGACCATTGGGCCACAACCTACGAACCACTCTTTCTAAATGAGTTTGGCTTCATGACTCTTGTTCGACACAGCTCCGGGAGGCCAACCATCCACTCCATTAACCCGGAGTACCGAGTTCTATTCTACCTTCTCACCCGGGTCATCAAGCCAAGAGACAGAAATCACACCGTCATGTCCGTTGAGGATATGAAAGTACTTCATGCCATCATTCACCATGCACTAATTAATTGGGCATGATTTGTGCTTATGCACATGTCGGACTATACATCCCAATACACCGAGCATCCTTTGCCCTATTCCTTCTTGGTGTTAGATATTCTATTGCATGCAGGTGTTGATGTCAGAAAAGGCGGACAGGTTCGTCACACCAAAATATGGGCGATAAGTGACGCCACTTTTCGAACCAGAAAATCTGTGGAAGATCCAAGGCTCGGCCCAACTTCCGAGCAAGCTCCAAAGACTGCCCAAGCAAAAAGTTCCCGTGCAGCCGCTTCTCGACACCGAACCTCCGGAGTCACTCTTGAGTCCATTGCTGACTCCATCCACGGCCTTCAATTAAGCATGACAAGCATGGGCCAAGCAATAGAGAGGATTGACACTGAAGTGCAAATACAAGGCCACTCTCTTCGGTCTTACTTTGCCCGTGTCAATTACAATCCTCCACCATATCACACCACACTTCATGGCTACAATTTTGAAGATGAAGGTGATGATGATGATGAAGAATTCACTCCAATGGATGTTGAGGATGGTCAAGAAGGAGGTGATGGTGAACAAGGAGTAGATGAAGAAGAAGAGGAAAACATCCCTACACAACAATCTGATGATGATGATGATAATGACGATGGGAGCGAAAGCCCAACTTTCTAAACTCTTATCTCTTGTTATGTTTATGTCTTTTTAATTCAATAAAATATTTACTATTGCTATTTCTTTTTGCCAATGCCAAAAAAGAGAAGATAAGAAGAAGTATATGCACAAAGAAATAATATGCACCAAGTTAGGAAGAATCATAGTTTGAAAAACATAGGAGGAATTAACCTCACTTATGAATTCATAAAACTTGGCATATACTTTTATTTGTTTGTCACTATCAAAAAGGGGGAAATTATTAGAACTCATGCTTCCTTGTCTCATTTCAAGGTTTTGATATTGACAAACCAACCATGACTCAATTGATGACAACTCTTGGAGCAAAAAGAAATCAATCAAAGGGCAAAGAACACAAGCATTGAAGTAACAAGCAAGAAGACTTAGGAACTCAAATTGTACAAAGGTTAAACACTCAATTCTTCAAAGACATTGGCTCAAAACAAAATCAGTTTTACTCATGCATCAAATAGCATTCTTTTATTTATAAAAATGTTATTTTTAGCTCAAAACATCGATGTTGAGATCCTAAACATCGATATTCTCATGACCGTTGCACTTGAAAAATGTTTTGCAGCAGCCAAACATCGATGTCTAAATTTGAGACATCGATGTTCCATCAATTCATGCCTTTAAATTGATTTTCGCCGAACAAATGAACATCGATGTTCTTCAAGTACAAATCGATGTTCCCATGATGATGCTTTCAAACTGGTTTTGCCGTAGCAATAAAACATCGATGTTGTCCATCCCAAAATCGATGTTCTTACAAATCAACTTTACAATATCTTTTGCCGAAGCAGAAAAACATCGATGTTGGGATATAAACATCGATGTTCTTGCAAAATCAGCTTTAAAAAAATGCTTGGCCGTAGCTCCAAAACATCGAAGTTGGCTTTACAAACATTGATGTTTTAGTGACCGTTGGACTCAATAATTCATATTTACTGGCAAAATATTGATGTTCCCTTGGTAAACTTCGATGTTCTCATGACCGTTGGTCCAATAATTCAAACTTACTGGCCAAACATCGATGTTCTAAGTTTAAACATCGATGTTGTGTCGTTTTGAGCAGACATCTTTTTCAACATCCCATGCTATTTTGTCTAAAGGTATTTTGGATTGATTCCACAACGGTCATACATGTTTTGAGACATATAAATAGAGGATTTACATCTCTGATTATCTACAATTAACTCTCTACATTTTAAGCATTCATTGTCATACATACATTGCAATTTTTATGAGCCAATATCCTTGAGGATTGAGAGTTACCTTTTATAGAGCTTATTTGTTACTCATATCCACTCTTTGAGAGAGCCTTTGTTTGAGTGATAAAAGTGTTGTCAATACATCATAAGGGAGGATTGTTCCCTTGTAGTAAATTCATAGGAAGAGTTTCTTCTTTCTATGTGAGAAGTCTTGAAGTGAGGTATCTTCAAGCAAGTAAGTAGAGTTTCATGAGATTCGAGCTCTAGGTTTGTAGACGGTTTGTTAAGCACCCGGAAGCTTAACTTAGATAGTGAAATCTTCGAGATAGTCTCTTAGAGGACTGGATTAGCCACACAATCCCGCATTTATTCCATGCAAGTTTTTAGTTTCGTCCAAAAAATGCTATTCACCCCCCTCTAGCGTAGGGCACCTATTCTAACAAAAACTACCAACCTCAGCATTAGCACTGAGAGACAACCCCGCCCTAATATTAGAAAGGCTGAGGGCTCGTTCCAACTGACTCGCCAATGCATCCTTGTCCAATAGAAGCTGTCGAACTACTTCCTTCTTACTTCCCACACCTACTTGTCCTTCACGAGCTTCTAATGCTCTCTGAACTGGCCTTGGGTTAGTCACATCCAGTCAAGCACTATAGCGTTTCCGCAGGGATGCATGCATCCACTCCCCAAATCCTAACACCTCCTCATCATTAGACTCCTCTTTCTTCAGCTCACATTCCTTCAACAGGTGACCCAATTTGCCACAGATGTAACAGAAATTTGGAATTCCCTCATACCGATAGGATATTGCTATAACTAGGTCACCCTTGAAGCGAATTGACAAGGTTTTTCGCAGAGGTTTCTCCACATTCAGTGCAACTCTGGCCCTCACAAATTTTCCCCAGCCAGCGGCACCTTTTTCATCAAAGCACAGGAACCTCCCTGCTTTAGTGGCCATACTCTTGACATTCGCATTAGAATGATGGTTCAGAGGAATATCGAAGAGCTGCACCCAAATTGGGGTTTCAGTCAGTTCAACCTGCGATAGGGCTTCATCCCCCGTAATAGACTTGATAACAACAAGCTGCTTCTCGAAGAACCATGGTTTATCAACTTCCAGAACCTCTTGTTGGTCCCTCCTACTTTGGAATTTGAACAATAATAGGTTATGATTTAATTGTTCTGCTTCCATGCTTTTCATAGTGTTCAAATTTGTCGCATCACAGTAACAAAGGCTTGGGATACCCAACACCTTTCCCACCAAGCTAAAGAATTTGGGACCAGATTGTTTCTCCACCTAATCCTTTAAAACCAGCAAATCATCCTCTGTTTCTCCCCTGATCACCTCCGGATTATTCTGTGGAATCTCTGCCATCTGATCTCGGAAGGAGTTCACTGCAGAACAAAGATAGAGACGTCTCAGGAAGAAAACAAAAGCACCCTCCCAGATCCCTCGACCACGACACCATGCCCTGCACACAAAGAGGAAAAAGAAAACATAAAGAGACAGCAACCACACAAGGTACAAAACAACAGCAAAATCGAAAGAGAAAAGAAGGAGAACCAAGAGAAAGACATAACCACACCTACCCAGACAAACAAACGAAGAGTAACAAAGAAACATGTAAGAAAACGTGAACAAGAGTTCCAAATGAAGAGAAAAAAGACAGCGGTGAGATAAACCTAGATGATCTACCCTACCCACATCCAAAACCCTAGAAAAACCCTAGCGAAAATCTTAACGTGAGGAGAGGAGAGAGAGGAAAACCAGGACTCCTATTTTTAGTTGTGGGTATTCTCTAAATTTTATTTTCCTTTTTGGTTTTCTCTTAGTGTTGTTGTTTGCGTGAAACTTGGAAAGACGAGGGATATGGGCAAAAAATACTAGGGCCAACCGGATTCAAAGGCTATTCCCATCGAGCCATTCACAGCCTTATAAATCCATTTGGACCAACATAAATAAAGAAAGCCCAAAGTAGCTCAACCCAACTTGCCACTTGCCCACTTGACGGTACTGTTCATCTACGACAGCAACAGGGCCCAAAACAAGGGTCCCAGATTCCTGCCAAAAAAATTGGAGACTTGGGGACCATGGATCTCCAAGTCCTTGATGCCCAAGTTTCCCCAACTTCTCCTGCAAGCTTTCTAGGAACAAAGGGCATATTACGCACTATTGTAATTCACTAATTCTTCTTCCAAATTTTTATGCTCAAACTTCGCCAATTTACTCATTATTTGTACTAATTGCTCTCAATAAATAAAACTCCTATTGCCTTTGTAAAATCAGTGACAACCACAATGGGAGAGATGTTGTCCCCCATGAGAAAATCCTTTCGAAGAGCAAACTGTGGGAGTGAAAAAACCAAAAGCAGCCTACCAGCAAAGTTCCATCCAACCAAATTCAACAATCAACCATCAACAAAATCAACCAAAAATCAAGCGACATCAACACGGGAGTCCATAAATTCATCAAAAAAATCATCGCGACAAGCAAAAGGAGGAAGTATCACCCAATGCTGCCGGAAAACGACAAGAAAAGTGGACGAGGTTGCCGGAGCAAGAACAAGAGCAAGTCAACCAAGGTCCACAAAATTTGAGCAACAATGGAGCATCAACGAAAAGAAACCGTGCTCCCCCGAGGAGTGACGCTACAGTCAACGGCTGACGAGAACAATAACAAGCAAGATGCACTAGATCAAACAAATCAAGGCGCAACCATAGAGCCCAACACGTTCAAATTTATCAAAGCATAGCATAGCATCAAACCAACAAAAGAAAAAAAAATTATTAAAGTAGATCAAACCTTATAATAAAAGTAACCTTTATTTGGAAACAACAAAAATGAAAGTATCTTTTTGCTGCGTACTGAATTAATCATCTAATATTGGTTTGTAAGTTGATTTCCCACGGAAATGGTAGCCGGCCTATGTAACAGTGGGATGTAACTTTGTACCAGCAAGCAATTGTTTACTAGGAATGGTGAGTGTCTAATGAAATGTGGGTTAAAACGAAATGCCTTCCCCCAACTAGCGGAAAGGTCTTTTTATATGGGCTATCCGAAGTCTCCTGCCTCCATTTCTCTGCTTCCTTCATTTCACCCAGCGGAGTGAATAGATTGAAGGAACAATGTTATTTTGTCACATTATATACAACATCTCTAAAAATTATTAATTCTCTTGCGCTAAACTAATTAATAACTTAGGAGTCATCTACAGAATTTGAAGGTCTAGAACTGAAATGTACTATTACCAACGGATGAGGTTTAAAATTTAGAACTCTCCCGATCCACAAAGAAAAACGCCAAATAGAACTCCCTATGCATTTGCATCAAGCATAAAACTAGTAACTATGAGGTTTCTCTATTACCAACGGATGGGCTTAAATATACCTATTAACGGATGAGTTTAAATGCACACATTAAGAGTTTTTTTCTTTCAAAAAGAATTTAAGAGTCTATATTATATTTCGTTCCTTCAGTATCACCAAGCTTTATTCCAATTTAGTGATTCCCCTTCCTGAGGAGGACATGGGGATTTTTAAATTGGGAGGGTAAACAAGTGATGAGTGATTTTTGGTAGTGAATCTTTACTAGAACAAATCACTAAACCTGAAGTAGTTTTAGTTTTGTGGTTTTAAAAAAATGGAAATATAAGAGAAAAAAAAAGATTTAGGAGTATTGAATAAAAAAATAGGTCGTTTTAATAATGCATGCACTTATTAATTAAAACTTACACTTCCATGTGCTTTAACAGAATTTCCAAAATAAAATCGTGACTCCGATAGAGATATTTTTGTAAGAACAATATAGATAATTTTTTTTTAAAAAAAAAAAACGAGTGGGTCAAACCGTGACTCCGTAAATGAAATTTGAGAGAGATGCCAGTATTGGCAAAATAAGTTAAATATATTATAGAAGAAATTTTATACAAGAAACCGCTGGAATATTATTAATTTTGAACTATTTTTTTGATTTAACTATATTAGAAATAATTACACTTATGGTAAGTTTATTGACTATGTGTGCATATTTGTTTTCTAAATAATTAATAATAAATATAAAAAATGCATAAACCTTAAAAAAGAAAAAAGAATAAGTATACAGGAAAATAAATAAACTCTTAAATTAGTGATATTTCTTGAGGAGGAAAATAAATATTATTATTGTATCTGGTATTTAATATTTACCCTTGTCTCTTCATCGCCTACAAGTACCAAGTACAAGTATAAAAACCCTAACCCCAACCCTAACCTTAAACCCAGAAGACAAGATACTCGAAGCAAAAATTTTTAAACCAGGCAGAAAATGAGGTGCTTATAAAGTCTGTTCTTTTCTTCTATGATAGCCTTATGCTCGTTCCAAGTTCCTGGCAAGCTTTTGTGGTGAAAATCCACAGAAGGATACATAGGTTTTGGTGGAATGATAACAAAGAAGAAGGTTTTGTGCTTTAGGTTAGAGGGATTAGTGGACTTTGGGTCCTATAATGGACTGGGTCTTTTACGATATGTTAGAAGCCGACCCATGGTGGAAAAAATTGTGATTATTTCTTATATTTTCGACGTTTTAGTTATATGGTCCTCCTAGATTATTTCTTAACATTTTTTTGATTTAACCCAGCATAATCAAGATTTTGTTAAATCAATCTCATCACACCAGATTATCTCTAACAGCCCGGGTAAAAGTTTGTATTTTTACCGGGACTGTAAAAGTTGTTATACAGTGATTTACCTTTGAATTTAATCTTCGGTAATTAATTCAAGGTAAATCGGGCATCGCTTTTCGAAACCGAGGTTTTTCCCGCGCTCGGGATTTTTCCGTAGATTTTTCGGACCAAAATTGGTATTTTTCGGGTCACGGAATCCTCAGAAAAATCACACCGGAAAATAACTAAGGGGGTATGTAGTTATTTTCTGGTCCGGACGGGACACGCTTCACATGCAGCACAGTGGTGCATAATTGAGGCTGCTGCCGCCTTCTCCTATGTCGCCCGTGAGCTGCTTTTCCCTGTGTAACCTGTGTTTTGCATGCCTGTTAATCCTGCGTTTCTTGTTTTTTTTTTTGCAGTGCACCCAACACCTTCATCACCTTCCCTCTCCTCTACAAAACCACTACCTAGTAACCCTTCTTCACTTTCTGCAACCCAAAGAACCTAGTGCAACTCACCTACTAAACCAAAACCAGTAAAGAAAAGAAAAAAAAAAGAGAAAAACCAAACAAACCTCACCACACGCCGTCGTTTTGGCAGATAACTCTGTCACCTTTTCTCCTTCCTATTCAGGTTACTGTTCACGCGGTAACGATCCGCGCCGCTGCACGCGTCACCACCCACACCGACGCCTCCCTCACGCCATCGCCGACTTGACGCAGCTTCCGCCGCTCGCCCTCGCTGCTCGACGCGCCGCCAACGGCAGAGGACCCGACGACCCGCTTTTCTTTTGGCTCGTCGTCGTTGCTCTTCCCTGATGCGCTGCCGCCCGCAGCTACAGCACCAGCAGCCACCAGCACCGATGGCGCCACCGCCTTCGTCAGCAGACACTCGCCTCGCCGCCTCGTTCGTCAGTCGCAGACGTTCCACCGCCGCTGTTGTGGCTCACCAAGGCGAGCATGGATTGTAGACGGCGCGTTCACGCGAGTGGGTTGTCCCGTTTGTGGCAGGTTCGACCTGTATTCGTTTGGGTTGACCCGGTTGTGTTAGGGTTACTGTGGGCTGGGGCGCTTTGTAGGGGTGAGCAAATCGTCGGTACGGTACATGCCGTGCCGATTGCTCAACATACCGACTCCTCCGACAGACTCTAAATTCCGGCCGATGCCGTGCCGAGTTGACCCTCATGCCGATCGGCATGGTACCGATTAATACCGACGTCGGCTCGGCACGGTATGAATCCAACCGATACCGACACAAAACCAGTAAAGAAAAAAAAAAGAAAAGAAAATCCGAGACCACCCCACCATCTTCCTTCTCCTTCCTCTCGCTTGCTCGGCCGCCGTCATTACTGGAGGCAGAGCCGCCGTCGCCGCCACCAGCACGACCATCTCCTTCCTCCTCACGCGCACCAGTAGCCATCGCAACCAAGCCATGCTTCGATTTGGGAATTAGGATCTGTGAAATTCAAAGAACTCAAGAGGGTTGAGGGGTTGGATTTGAAGATGAGATCATGAGATTAGACTTTAGAGAGGAGGAAAAGGGCAGCGCAGGGGAGGAAACCCAGGTCGTTGTCCGCGTGGTACCAGGGGCCGAGGTTGGCGACGGTGGCGGGGGCGAAGGACCTGACGGAGGTGAAGGACCTGACGGAGGTGAAGACGGCTTCGGGCTCGATGGTGGTGACGGCGGTGAGGGAGAAGTTGCAGCGGAGGTGGTTGGGGTGGCGGCGGGTGGTGGTGATGGATGGGAATGGGACAGGTTAATGGTTTTCACCGGAGAAAAAACGAAGAGAAGAAGAGAAGAGAAGATAAGATGGAGAAGTGAATTTTAGGGTTTGATCGTTTTAAGATAGCCGGGTTGAATTTGAGAGGTTTGGGTTGGGTTTTGGATTTTTTTTTTAATGAACTTGGGTCTTGCAATATTGGGCTGGGTTAATTAAATAGTGGGCTGGGTTGGGTTGGGTGTCGGCACGGCAATACCGTTTGCCGACGGTATTGAGCCCATCCAACCGAGGAATGTCGCGGTCCTTAACGGCACGGAAGGAACGGAGGGGGTGGCGCTGAAACCCTGCGAATTTCGATCCGATACCGTCGGTTTTCGGTCGGTATCGGCTCGGTTCATTCGGTACGGGTATTTTGCACACCCCTAGCGCTTTGGGCTAGGCAGCTGGGCCTGACGCATTGGGCCTGTGCCTGGGCTCCTACTTGGGGTCTTGGTTTGGGCCTATGCAAAGAGTTGGGGAGTACTATTTGGCCCAGTCCGGAAAAAAAAAAAATGGAAAATAAATAATACATAGTATTTTTCTAGAAATGATACATGATATACTTTTTGATATATTTTCTGGAAAATATATTTTACTAACATAGCTTTTGAATATATGTGGTATATGATTATTTTGGAAAACTAAGATAACTATAATACGATTTATAAAAAAAATATATTACCTTATGATAATTTATTTTTAGAAAAGGGGTATATATACTATGAAAATGTTTTGAAAATAAATATGGTATTGTATATTCTAGGGAATATTTATAATAATACCTTATTGAAAAATAAAATAATAATATTTGGTAATTATATTTTGGCAAGAATAATAATTTTATGGAGATGATGACGTATAACCGAGGGGGGTTTAATTTACAGTTTATGGCATCATGTCATATTTGTTATATAGGAGTCGATAATGAGCAGTTACCTGAGGAACCGGACTTGGAATCTGATGGGCAATTCCATAACTAATAATCGGCTAAGGTGAGGATAAGTAATTATTAATATACTACCCGTAATATCAAGTTGTTGATTGTTCACTGTGTGTGTTATATGCTGGTATGTTACTACTCTTGTGGTTGTGAATGATTTGTTATGAGATGAATTAAGTTGATTGTTGTTGTCATTGATGTTGTTAGAACTATTGCTTTTGTTGAGTTTGTTATGGTTGTTGTTGGGCTATTAGCTGAGGTTTGGTCTGTTAGCTGTGGTCTAGGTTTGATATCCTAGGAAGGTATTCTAGAATGATGATATTCTGAACTGTTAAATTTCTCGAGGCTTATGATCATTTGTGATTTGTTGTTGGGCTGTTAATAGAGGATCAGTCTGTTTATTGAGATATAGGTTGAGTGGATTGAGATATGGAAATTGGAGTTTTGTTGGAACGATGATGACTGTATTGTCACGTGGTGAGTTGAGGTATGACCAGATAGTTAGAGACTGTTTTGTGGTGGCCATGATCGGGTTACTTGATATAAGGATGTTGATCCATGGGATGTTGATCCCGGTTGATATTTGGGATGTTGATCCCGATTTGGTATTTGGGATGTTGATCCCGGTTTGATATTGTTGGGATGTTGATCCCTAGTTCTGTTTTGATCTGGCACCAGAAACAGGTTGATAACTAGGTACGACCCTAGCTTATCCTGCGACACGCCCAGTGATCTGTGAAGATTGGATTTTGGTACGGCCAGAGGCGGTAGCTTGGGTCCGTAACGACCCTGTGATTCTAGTTTGGCCCATAACAGCCTGTGATTTGATTTGGACCCGTAACGGTTTTGTGTTGTTCTTTTTACCGCGGCACGACCAACTCTTGTTTCGTGATATGGGGTTCTTTTGGAGGATTAGTTGTTAACTTGGAAGTTTAGTATCAGGAGATCTCATGGTATGATCTGATCGGATGTGGAGATTTGGAGTCTCGTCATTGTTGTCGATGTCATTCGTGATGTTATGCTTTTGAGCATTGTTGTTCCTATTTGGTGGGTATTGCATTATGATGTGATTGCTCTTTTGACTCTGTGGTGTGATAACTCCATACGTGAATTTGAATTTGGTGTTCAATTGTGACTTGGTTATTATTAGTTGCTTGTATATGTGTACTTGCTTATGGATTTTACCCGGTGAGCACTTCGGACTCACCCCTCGCCTGTGTGACTCGGTCACGTAGTTTGATTTGTGCTGAGTACAGGAACATACATGGGAAGTTGCGGTGTACCCTCGGACAGGACTCGGATCCATTAGATTGCATCAGGTTTTGCATATGGTGTCTTGAGAATATAATTGCTTCCGCTGTGCTATAATTTGGGTTTCCGGGTTTGGGTGATGTGTTTTGATGTTGGGCCGAAGGGCTAGACTTCTTATGCTTATTTTGATTACATTGGGCCGTTGGGCCGATTTCTCTGTTATATTCATTGATATTATCTTTGGGCTGTTGGGCCGGGTTTCGTGTTGTATTTACTGTAGTACAGTTCCAGCACGTGTTTACTGAGACTGGTGAATACGGGTCGGGGCGTCTCATTATCTATAAGTAAATTAGTTAATCGGTTCAGTTTTTTTTTATTATTCTTTATTATTTGAGTTATATAATATATTAATTAAAAACGATTTTCTAATTTTTTTATTCTAGAAGAAAAGAATAAAAGATTCATTCTCTACTTCTAATCCTTTACCTAATGTACCTGAATTCACACAAACACAATGCAAAAAAAAAAATATTAATTGAAGTATAATTATTATATATATTTATGGGTTTTAGAATTAATTTTACTTTTTATCTTTTTGCCACACTCGAAAAAATTTCTGGGTCCGTCACTGCTCGGATATGTATCTAGGTCCTCTCTTTCTGGTGAAAATTGGTCCACAAATAGGTATTTGAGGTCCCCTGGCTCATATAGGTCCTTCGCAAAGTCCGGTCCAGGAAGTGCGCAACACCGCTCGTCTAGCGTCGGGGATTGCATAGTTTGCACAATTGGCGGGAAATAGATTGGTGAACCCGATGTGAAACGTGGGCATATATCAAGCAAAAGAATGAAAATTTTTGTATAAGGGATGAATTGATTATATAATTATATGAGCAAAGCTAGTTGAATTGGTCCGTATGTATAATTATAATATTAGGGGTGTGGATTCAATTTCTACCCAAAAACAATGTATTGAACAATTTTCCTCAAATGTTTTTGTAAAACATATTGACAAATTTTTGGTGCGCAATTTGCATATTTTTTTTATGAATTTTGGGGTCCAGATGTGAATGAATTCTAAATTTGCGGGTAGTGCACGGTTATGAGGAATTTTTAAGCTTGTTTTGCAATGTTTAAAAAGATTCCATAGTAATTTTAAGAATTAAGTAATCAAAACAATAGCTTTTGTAAGAACAACAGAATTTTTTTTAAAAAAAAAAACCAAGTAGGAAATCAATGAACCAGACTCCCAGATAAAATTCGAGGGAGAAGCCCGTATTGGCTAATAAGTTAAATATATTATTGGAGAAATTTTACACAGGAAACTCCTCGATTCTTATTAGTTTTTTTATTCTTTTGAACCATTTGACTATATTATAAATAATTATACTTATGGTAAGAATATTTTTTTGGTACATACTTATGGCATTGGATAAGTGTATATTTACTTTCCAAATAATAAATTAAGAAAATAAATAAATCCCTAAAGAAAAAAAGTCTTTAAAAGTAAACTCCAACAAAAAATAACGGTAAAACCTTTTGGGGAGTCCTATAACTTAGGTCATTCCTCAAATAAGTTCTATAACTTAAAAAATCTTCAGTCAAGTCTTATTTATTTCTTAGTTATATTAAATTAGTCCTTTTGTCAATTTTGGATGTTAAATTAAAAATTTTGGTCTCTCAAATGATCTTAAATATTTTTTATAGTCCTATTTATCATAATTCAAATTAATTAAGTCCTTAAATCTTAAAATTTTGTAAATCCTACAATTATAAACCCTAAACACTAACTCTTAATCTTAAAACCTAAAATTGTAAACTGTAAAGCCTAAAATTTTAAGCATTAAATCTTAAATCCTAAAATGTTAAATCATAAAATCTTAAATATTAATTCTTAATTTTAAACATTAAAACTCCAAAATCTATACATTAAATTTTCAAATTTTTAACATGAAATGTTAAATCATAAATCCTAGTTTGCCAAATTCTATACCTAATTCTCTATCCTAAATATTAAAATTTTAAATACTAACTCCCAAACCTAAACCTTAAAGTTTAGAATCTTAAATACTAGATTATGAACCCTAAAACCTTGTATACCATACTAAAATTTCTTAATCTTAAATCTTAAAATCTTAATCCTTAATTTTAAACTATAAACCCTAAACATTAAAATAGTAAATCTTGAACTTTAAATCCTAAAGCCTACACTTTAAAACCTTAAACATTAAAATCCGAAATCTTAATCTCTAAAACCCTAAAATCCTAAGGCTTACAAGCCTAAACCTTAATTCCTAAAATCTTAAATCCTAAATCCTAAATTCTCAACTATAAATCTAAACCTCAAATCCTAATATGCCATTCATGTAATTTAGGTTATAAAGTTTTAAGATTTTAGGGTTTATGCTCCAAAGTTTTAGAATATTATGATATAGGATTTAGAATTTTGGCCTTTACAGGAAAATCCTAAAACTTTAGACCGTAAATTAAATGAATGACATTTTAGGATTTGAGATTTAAGATTTAATGTTTGGAGTTTAGGGCTTAGGTTTTAAGATTTTATGATTTTAGGATTTAGGGTTTAAGGTTTTAAGATTTTAGGATTTAAAATTTAGAGTTTTAGAGATTGGGATTTAGGGTTTAGAATTTTAAGACTTAGGGTTTAGAATTTTAATATTTAGGATTCTAGGATTTTAAGGTTTAGAGTTTAAGATTTAGGTTTAGAGTTTTAAAGTTTAGGATTTTATTGTTTAAGATTTTAGGATTTAAAGTTTAGGGTTTAATATTTTAGAGTTTAGTATTTAGTTTTTATAGTTTAATTTTAAGGATTAAGATTTTATGGTTTAGTACTAAGGATTTTCGGTATGGTATATGAGGTTTTAAGGTTTATATTCTGATATTTAAAATTTTAAACTTTTAGAATTTAAGATTTAATATTTCGGATTTTAGGCTTTATAGTTTAAAATTTTATGTTTTAAGATTAAGAATCCATGTTTAGGGTTTAGAATTTCAAGATTTAAAGTTTATGATTTATTGTTTTTAAGATTTAAGGATGTAATTAATTTAAATTATGATAAGAGGGACCATAATAAATATTTAAAATCAATTGAGGGACCAAAAAGTTTTAATTTAATATCTACAATTGAAAAAAAAACTTATTTGGTATTACTAATTAAAGAAATAGGACTTTATTAAAGATTTTTATAATTATCGAACTCAATTGAGGAATGATCTCCCGAAGAGATTTTCCTAAAAATAAACTCTACTAGGATTTTCAAGAACCACAAAATTTTTTGATTAAATTAATAATATTTTCAACGTAGAATTGGTGTGGTAGATTTTCATAACGTGCCGGCACACAGCGAAAAGACTTGGAGAAATCTGCTGTGATGGGTGGTTGGAGGTCCACTTTCGAAGCGTATTTAATGTTGTAAAGAATCTCCTGACTTGGTCAATCTGCAAGTGGGTTAATTTTATAATCCAAGATCTAATTTGGTGTTATAATATGAAAATACAAGTATATGGCACTAATTAAATATTCCTGTGGGAGTGGAAAATGTTACGTGGACCTACAAAATTGGTTGTGCGCCTTCTAGACCAATTTGTACAATGAGATTTTAGTCTTTCAATGCTCATAATTTCCTGATGTTTCCACTTGTTAGCTTGATCGCTTTCATGGTGTTCATTGATGTATTTTTTTACGGGTTAATGGTATATTTGGTACCCGTACTAGTTTAAATTCGTCAATTCTATACTCTGACTTTTTTTTCCCATCAATTATGTACACGAACTTTGTGAGTTTGCGTCAATTGTATACCTCGGGCAGAACTTTGATGACGTGGCGTGCTGCCCGTTAATGATAGGTTGCGATTTAGTCTCTAAATTTCTAAATTAATCATATAAGTCCTTTATTAATACACAATTCCATATATTTTTTATTAATTAGAATTAATCCTTAGTATTATATGTAATTATTATTTACACAATACTTGATTCCTAAATTATTTTTAGTGCATAATAATATTTTTATTAAAAAAAGCATTTTTTTCCACCAAATTTTGTAATATACAGCTGGTTATATTTATAAATTAATGTGTATATATTACATAGTCATAAGAATCATTCAATTATATTACTTAATTTTAATTAATTATGAATGATTCAATACATATAGGATATGTTTTACTTTATTAATTTTAACAATATAAGAATTTAAAATTCGAAATATAATGCAAAAGTGGTCCCACTTACCATGTAACAAAATAATAAGAAGTTTAAAGATCGAATTCACTGCCCAACAACTACCACCACTTGCAAAATTAGAAAATTGCAAAGTTTGGAAACATTTTAAAGTAAACAAAAATAATAATTATCTACTATTAAATTGTATATGAACATTACTAAATTTGATATAACTAACTACATATAGTAAATTATTATTATTATTATTGTAAGAGACTATTTATAAGTGTATTGATTTTTTTTATTTCCTTTCGTGATTAATTATAATTTAGTAATTAATTAAAATTAATCTTAATTGTAACATTAAATATGGTACAAGTAATAATTATATACAACACTAAAAATTTAAGCTGAAGTATTATCGTTCTTAAAAGGATTTGATTGAATATAAATAAAAATTTGAGGACTTAATTGTATAATTTTAATGGACCTACATGATTAATTTTGAAATTTAGAGAGCAAACTAACACAAATTATTGGCGGGCAGCATGACACGTCATCAAAATGCTGCCCGGGGTACACGATTGACAAAATTTCAAAAGTACAAGTATATAATTGATGGAAAAAAAAGTCGAGGTATACAATTGACGAATTTGAAAGAGATTGAGTACCAATTATATCATTAACCCATTTTTTTACCTTACTTGTGGCTTTTGCAGCTTGCTTATGTATATGGAGTTTTAGTATTTGAAGCCTTGGCCATTGTTTGCACCAACCCAAAATCGTCAACGGTTTGGCTCGGGGTCATCTACTTGTTTAGTGCAAGTTGTTCTTGGCCCGTGGACTTGCGCGATAAAGTAGGCATCGGCCTTCTGAGTCGATGAGCTCATAGGTGGGTCCCACTGGAAGGCCTATCTTTTGGGCCCTCTTTTGGTTATTGTAGTCTGAAAAAAATAGTGGAAGACCAATATAAGTGCCGATCGGTATTGGCCTTCTGGACTAATTTGTTCGTGAATCAAATGGTCTGTGGATGGGCCGATGAGTCTGTGGATGGGGCAAGTGATCTCCCTGGATTATAAGGGTTGTGGTGGAACTTTCTGGGAGTTGGAAGGCTCTTTTCAAATGGTCTGTGGATGGGCCGATCAGTCTGAGGATGGGCCAAGTGATCTCCCTGGGATTATAAGGTTTGTGGTGGAACTTTCTAGGAGTTGGAAGGCTCTTTTCAATGAAGATCATGGAGGGGATTTTGAATTTCAAGTCTTGCTGAGGGATCTTATCCGGAAGGTTTATGAATTTGAAGAAGATTTTCCGAAGGCCTTTTGAATGGTCTTTATCTTATCATTGCGAGTTTGAAAGGCAGACATGGAGGTTCAATTTTGTAATTTAGTTAGACTTCTCTAATGAATAATTTGTGCGCCTATATAAGGCCTTTCACTTTCTTGTACGGGATACAATCAATCCAATCAATAAGAATCAGACTATTCTTTATCAAATTTATATTTTTCTTTATCGCACAATAGTGTAGAATTTATCATGTCTTCCTAGATAGCCTAGTTTATAAAACCCAAAAACACCAAAACCCGGTACAGGGCGCGTGACATCCGTCCGTTTGGCCTTCCAACGGTCGGATTCGGTGGTCGGTTTGGCCTTTCAACGGTGGGATCGGCAAGTCAGCTTTAAAACCCAATTCAGGACGCGCGACACCGTCCGTTCGGCCTTTCAACGGTCAGATCCGGTTGTCGGTTCGGCTCTTCAAACAGTCGGATCGGTAAGTCGAGGGTCGCTTGCTGTTCGTGCGCAAACAGTTTTTGGCACGCTCGGTTTCCACTTCAGAGAAGACTCGTCGCTGAGCATTCAGTATGCCCGAGACAAGAAAGAATGCAGAGCTCAGGAAGGCCTTAGAAGAGATCGTCCTAGCTCGAGAGGCAGTTAAGGAAGGCTTGAAGCAGCCAGGCTTCACAAGTGCTCGTGCAAGCGCAAGGCGATGGGAGATAAGCGATCGCCAAGCCCTGCTCGAACAGGAACACGGGAAACTGAAGGTGGAATCCCTTCTCAGAGAAATAAAAGATGCATGTAACGGCCAGAGCAAGACCGCGGGAGATCAGCCAGCAGGCCTAAGCAAGGCCGCGGGAGGTCAGTCAGCTGGTCTGAGCAAGGCCGAGGGAGATCAGTTAGTCGGCCAGAGCAAGGCTGACGGGAAGAAGAAGGTTGGTGAGGTGAACTCCAACGAGGATAATCCGTTCGCCGAAGAAGGTCTCGTCGACGAAGAGTCCGAGGAAGAAGGGGTGGATGGCTCGCACTACAGTTCCCCTTCCCCTACCAAGATTCTTCATTTCGGAAGGCCTTCCGAACAACGGGCAGGTGCGGCGTTTGTCCATGTGACAGTCGTCTATTCGGCCTTTCAACAGTCGGATCTGGTTGTCGGTTCGGCTCTTCAAACAGTCGGATCGGTAAGTCGAGGGTCGCTTGTTGTTCGTGCGCTATATTGAACAGCGAGCGACCATCGGCTACCGGATCTGACCTGTTGAGAGGCCGAACGGACGGTGTCACACGTCCTGAACTGGGTTTTGATGTTGACTTGCCGATCCGACCGTTGAAAGGCCAAACCGACCACCAAATCCGACCGTTGAAGGGCCGAACGGATGATGTCATGCGCCCTGTACTGGGTTTAGGTTTTCTTATTTTCTGGGAAAACCAAGCTAGCTAAGTTACTCTAAGAAAAACATGATAATTCTACTCTAAGGTAGTAAAGAAAACTAGGATAAAAATTGAATGAGAATAGTAATAAGTTGATTGTTTTTTGGTCTTGGACCCCTTTTACAAGAAAGGAAACGGCCTTATATAGATGTACAAATTATTCATCAGAGAAGCTTAACTAAATTACAAAATCCAAACTCCATATCAGCCTTTCAAACTCGCAATGATAAGATAAAGATCTTTCAAAGACCTTCGGAAATTCTTCTTCAAATTCATAAACCTTCCGAATAAGATCTCTCAGCAAGACTTGAAATTCAAAATCCCCTCAAATGCCTTCCTTGAAAAGAGCCTCCCATCAACCAGAGAAACCCACGACAAACCTTATGACTCCAGGTCAACCACTTGGCCCATCCACGGACTTAGCGAACCAGAAAGACCATTTGATTCACGGACAAATTAGTCGAGAAGGCCAATACCATTCTGTACTTATATTGGCCTTCCACTATTTTCCAAGCTGTAATGACCAAAAGTGGGCCTAAAAGGTAGGTCTTCCAGTGGGACCCACCTACGAGCTTATTAACCTAGAAGGCCGATGCCTACCTTATCCCACAACGACCGTTCTTGGCCAACACCACAACCGGTCAACGCCACAACGACCGTTCTAGGTCACGCTACAACGACCGTTCTTGGTCAACCCCAGGTCCACGCCACAACGACCATTTTTGGTCAACGCCACAACAACCATTTTGGGTCAACGCCGCAACGACCGTTCTTGGTCAACACCACAACAATCATTCTCGGTCAACGTCACAACGACTGTTCTTAGTCAACGCCACAACGACCGTTCTTGGTCAACGCCACAACGACCGTTCTGGGACAATGACATAATGATCGTTCTCGGCCCAACAGAAAGCCCATCAACGATTTTTGGTTGGTACAAATAGCCACATTCATCGGCCAAGTTTCTGTTTTATCCCTCATTGCCATTTTTGGAGCTACTACCACTGCCATGGTATGTTACATTTTCCTCTTATGTATTCTTGAACACGTAGCTTATGTAGTCTAGGAACTATCCTTGTTTCATTGACAAGTAGTTCATATCCATTATGAATGCTGATTAATCAGGCAAAACTTGGACACTGGATGGGGGAGGAAGATACTAACACTACTAAATTCTTGGCCATTTTTCAGGGTTTTTTGTTAGGATGCTGATCCTAAGAAAGTACTAGCTATTTTTTAAGGAGCTTTTGAGGACTTTTTTAGCAATTCTAGGTAAAATTATTTTTGGTCATAGTTTTAGAACTTTTTTAGGATGGACCCTAATAAAACTCTTGTGTGGGTCTTGTGGGGGAAATGACCCTAAGAAATAATTTTTTTTTGGTTACAACAACGTAGAGTTAAGAAATCTAATGAAATACTATCTACCGTGACCAAAAAAAAAACCTTCACAAAAAGATCAACAGCCCTTGAATAAAAAAACAAAAATCGTTTATGCAAGTGAGACCATAACTATTGTTTTTTCTGGAAAAGGGAAAAACTACAAAAATTTATTGTACAAAACTTTTTAACTCTAAGAAAAACAAAACTTTTTTTTAAGATGAGAAGATTAGAAGAATAGAAAAAGTTAACCCGATCTACTCGAAAAGCAAAACTAATTTTTTCACTTTTTTTTTTTTACTTCTCATTCTCAACTTCTCTCTTCCCTCTCACCCACTTTCGTCTCTCCCGTTAACTCCATCTCATCAAGCTTCGCCGCCGACGCTCCTGCATATATGTCTTGGTCTTGGTCTTCGTCTTCGTCAAGGACTTTCACTCCATCCAGCTTACTAAATAGCTACCATCTCTTAACAACTTCTTCTCCCGAGAAGGCTGCCTCGCCGATTACTTCGTCTCAACTGCAGCGGCGGTGATGTTAGGGTCGGTGAAGTGGAGATCGTTGCGGACGGTGGTGCGAAGAGCTCGGCGGTAGGCAGGTGGAGCAGATTAGGTCGAATTCGGGGGAGGAGACGTTCTCCTCGATGGCAGACTTGGCGATGACAGAGATGTCGTGGCCGGCGGTGGATGGTGGAGAGCTTGGCGGAGGGCGTAGTTGAGCGGATGTCGACCGATTGAGGTGAAAATTATCTGTTCGTTTAATTTATACTCTATCGTGTAATGTATCGAGTAATTTGCCTCTTCATGTGCTGTATTATATCGGTGTTGATGACTCTTATTGATGAACATTTTTGCTTTCTTCCACTTTGTGTAGTTTGCTAAAAATTACTAAGGCTGAAAAGACTGGGGCCAAGGGTAAGGTAAGTTTAGTGTGTTAATGGAATCCAAGTTTGAGATCTCTTGTTGTATGATTGTAATGGTCCTGTTTTGGCTCTTCTATGTGACCTTTTAGGTGCCTATTACTTTGTTAGGGATCTAGAAACAAGGCCTCTACTTTATACGGTGAAACAAGATATATCAGATTTGGTTTTGCGGTATTACTCTGAGATAAATTGAATACACTAGTTCATGTGCAATTTAAGGAATTCAGTTTTAGTTTCCTCCTGAGATGCTTTATTTGTTGGTCCAATGTCCTAATAGGCAATGACTGTCCCAGCTGAATTGCCATGCACCAAGTTGATTTGATATCTCTATGCTTCCAAATAAGAATGTGCCTGTTGATTTTGTACCACAGCCTGTAGTGGAATAGTTGTAGCTTTAATAAAGTAGATTGAGAATTTTTCATGTTGATTACTTTGTATACTTTTCATTGGTTGTTCATTGTGGGACATGTCTTGTGGAGCATTTGGGCTTAGGGTTTTACTGTGGCAATAACGTACCTAAAATCTGTTGTGCTTTGGCTGGAAGCAGGGGTTGATATCTTTATTTTGCTCTTCTGCCTTCTTGGTGTAGGATCAATGCGTAGAGACTCAATTGAACACAGTTCCTTGAAGCTTTGAAGCTATATATTGGGGCTTGGAGAAGGATAGAAGGTAATATTGGTTGACTAATCCATCTTTTCTCCTCAGTACATTCTTAATTATGAATATGATTTTATTTAGTAATCTTGTGACAGAGCATGTAGGGGCCAAAGCTGCAATTTGAATTAAAAACCATGCTCAAATGTTCTTTTCTAAGGTTTACAGCTGCTCTTGTTCTAGTTCCCATTATGTACCATAGTATCTATATGGCCTTTATTAGTGTAAGTTGAACTTTTTATGACCCGAATGTGTCTAAACTACTTTGGTTTGGCTCCTTTGATGGCGACAGTTCTTGTGGGAGTACCTAATTTCGGTCTTTTAACATTTGATGCAGGTAGTGCATGATATGGCTGTGTCCTAAGGTACATTAACCTTTAACAATCAATGTGATGCATAGACTGTCATAAGTTTAATGTTTCTTTGAGCAAGATGCTTCTCAAGTTTAGTCTTTGTATTCTTTGATTAACCCTATGCTTTTTTTTTTTTATCATTTACATGCCGAACTTTCAGATTCGAAATTCACTTGTGGAGGTAACCTCTATAACTTAGAGGTCACCTTTACCATACCCGGAGTGGAAAAATTCAAAGTACGAGCCATCCTGGACACAGGGTGTACGACGTGTTGTGTCAACATCGGATCTGTCCCAGAGAAAGCAATAGAGGAGAGTCCCATACCTACCAGATTTTCCGGAATCAACTCTCAGGATCTCGCAACTAAAAAGCTTAAGGACTGTATGAATGGCTTGTTAAGCCATTTGGACTGCCTATTTATAGGCCTGGAAAGGCAACCCGGGTGCTCAATGGGCCCCATCGGCGGCTGCTAGATTCCTTCCTATCTTGACATCCCGGTGGGCTGAGGGTCCCACCACTAATAATACACGCCAATAATATATGTCCGGTGGGCTGAGGGTCCCACCACTAATAATACACGCTAATAATACATGCCTGGTGGGCTGAGGGTCCCACCACTAATAATACACGTCAATAATACACGCTAATAATACGTGCCCGGTGGTCCTACCACTAATAGTGTTCGACCCTCAGCCCACCGGGCATGTATTATTAGCGTGTATTATTAGTGATGGGACCCTCAGCCCACCGGGCATGTATTATTGGGTGTATTATTAGTGGTGGGACCCTCAGCCCACCGGGATGTCAAGATAGGAAGGAATCTGGCAGCCGCCGATGGGGCCTTTGTCGCATCCATCCTCATCATCGCCCCATCCTGTGGCTTTGATGGGCCAAGGAGTCTCCGGCGGGGCCGTGTATTTGACCATGACATCATATTTACCAGTTGTGCTATGGACATCCCATCCTTGCTCCTTGGGGTACCTTTCTTGCCGTCTTTGTTCGGCCTCATGTCTGGTCATGGCTTCAGGGTCCTTTTCTTGTTTTCTAATTATGTCAGAGAATAAGCAGACAAGCGCCAGATCTTCTTTT
>JAKUCV010002460.1:193219-246990 GCA_028386065.3 Turnera subulata | reverse complement strand
AACTCGGGGATCAAGAAACATAGATTAGACATATATGAGATTGGCATATTCCATGTCTCATGTTTGATCTTGATAATGGGACGAAAGGACGATGACATATTCCGAGGCATAGAGAATCAGTAATGATCTTGTCGTTCGGGTAGCAATGATGTGTTGCTAGACGCCGCTCTTTGTTTATGATTGTAAAATGAGATTTTACGATCATTGCCGGACGTTACAAGTGCCTATAGGGTCACACACATGGAACCGTTGATTCGGGCAGGTGGTTGAACCGTGGTTGGACCATGGTTGAACCGGGTGTGGTTGGACCGTGGTTGAACCAGGGTCGTTTTGGGACAATAATTAGCAGAATTATTGACCTGAGTTAGTGCATGATTGAGTGTTTTGTGTCTGGTTTTTCATTAGTGGAAGTATGATAAGTGAGGGTCACTTTCATGGGCCATTAGTGTTGGCCATTTAGCTCCACTAATTGGAGGTGATTAGGGGTTGATTGAGATCAGATCATTTTACCTCCACTCCTGCCTTTGACCACGTTTTTAGACCTCCCAAAACACTCTGAAACTCTCTTCTTCTTTGAGAAAGAAGCAAGAGCCATTGCACCCCAAAATACACACCCATACACAAGCTCCTTCCTTTGTTGCTAGCACACCAAGAGGGAGTGCTCGTTCTTGGATTCTTGTGACGGTTCCGGGAAGATCAAGGTTCGTGTGGATACCTTAGAGGAGGAGGACGTTTCATCCTGCTCTTACTGATTCCTTCCAGCTATTGAGTGAAAGACCTCAAGGAGGAAAGGTAAGTAAAAATTGTTATTCGGTTTAGTAGCTTCACATGCGGTTCTTGTTTTGTTTCCTTGATTCCGCTGCTTCTTGAGCCTATTACAAGGGTCATATAGCTCTTAGGAAACTTACAAGGTACTGGCAGTGCTTTCTTCTTAGGCGCATCTTCTGGCAGCGTCACTGGTTCAGGCGCTGCTTCCTGCTTCTTCTAAGATTCAGGCACTGTCTCTTGTGTAGGTTTAGGAACAGGATCTGGAAGCTTCTTCCCACTCCTCAGTGTTACTACCATGCATTGCTCTTTTGGATTTGCCTCTGTTTTTCCCGACAGCCTACCCTGTGGACGTGCTGCTGCGCAGCATACTGTGCAAACTGGTTCTCAAGCATCTTGTTGTGGGCTTTCAGCTGATTAAGCTCCTTATCATTCTTATTCTGCCCTTCTAGTAGCTGCTTCACCAATTGAGCCAATTCAGAATACTCTCCTTGCTGTCCACCTTGCCGCTGCTGCTGGTACCCTTGATTATAGGTCTGGTTGGGGTTAGAACGCCAGCCCTGATTATACCCCTGATTGTAGTTGTTGTAGGGCTAGTTTGGGCGGCGGTCAATGAAATTTGCCTCCTCTGAATTATTCTCAGGACACTCAAGAAAAGAGTGAGGGCCACCGCAAATCTCACAGACACTATATTGAGTTGGTTGTACCTGAGCTACAGGTTGCACTGGCTTGGTGGTCAGGTCTTTGAGCTGCTTGGAGATGGCAGCAAGCTGGGCCTCAATATTGGTGTTCTTGTCAACATGATGCACACCCCTAGCACTGCGCCGTGGCTCATCATCTTCTAGGTTAAGTATGATCCTTTTGGCATCCTCATACGGTACATGCTTAAACTTCCCATCGGGCGCTGCAGCATTGAGAGTGCGCCTGTCCTCAGGTGACATGGCGCGATAGAAAATCCCCAGCAGCGCTGGCGGGTACACCATATGAGCAGGGCAGCGCTGGATTAGATCCTGAAATCTCTCCCATGCTTGCACCATTGTTTCATTATATTTCTGCATGAAATTGCGGATTTGCCCGAAGCTCATCCATCTTTGTATCAGGGAAATATTTCTTCAAGAATGCTTCTTCCATTTGCTCCCAGGTGGTGATGTTGTTCGCTGGCAGAGTTTTCAGCCATCTCTTGGCTCCATCCCTGAGAGAGAATTTGAAAAGAAGAAGCTTCTTAGCATCTTCAGAACAACCCTGAATCCTGGTGGTGGCACATATATCCAGAAAGTCCTCCAAGTGCTGGTTAGGGTCCTCCAGTGCCGATCTTCCAAACTGCTTGTTTTGCACCATTTGAACCAAGTTGGTTCTGAGCTCATATGGTTGATCATTATTAAATGGTGCTATGGCCCCAGTAGGTGCTGTATGGCGAGGTTGCATAAGCTGGTTAATTGGCAGATTGGGGATGTTGGCCTCAGGCTCTCGATTGATTAGACTATAATAAACAATAAACAATAAATAAAATCCGAGATTTGAAGGCAGTGTATAGAATCGATAATAAACTGAATAAACAAGAAGTAAATAAAAGAGAGATAAATAATATAAATTCGAAAAGAGAATAAACAAGAAATAAGTAGCAGGTGTCGATGGTTTTGGGTAGAAAACGAGTGATGGGTGATCTAGGTTGTCCGGGGTTCAGTACTGCCTAGCTATTCAACAATAATTCAATAACTTGGTTGTAAATTCGTCCACTTTGAAGGGCTACCTAGCCTAAGTTGTCTCCAACTACTGCCACATGTAATTGTAAACCTATCCTAGTTCTGGAACAACCTGCTTTCGTCAGTGAAGCTCTTTCCTAGGGCGCAGTGTCGCTGTGCCAGGTGCTGTTATCCTCAACTAACCCTAAAGTCTCTTTCGACGATCAGTAGGGGTAGAGGTTTGATATAGAACGGTCTGAGTTTCTAGTTTCTCCGTTAGGTGCGTCACTAAGGCGTCTAAAATAGTGTTTGAGGGTGATCAAGGCCACAGACACTGTTAAGCACTCTATATCAAATCAAAGCGTAACGAATAACAGAAACAAGTCTGAATTATTAAATAAACATCAAGAATAGTAGCTACATCCCATAAACCTAGATAGAGTATTTAGTTCATGAAGAAGAAGAAAATAAAGTAGAAAACCTTAATCGACTTTATACAAAATAAAACCAAAGGCTCCACTTTTCTTCCAGCCAAATTCATGACTTTTTGCTCCTCCAAAAGCTCTTTAATTTCGTCCAGCAAGCCTCCTTTTATATCTAGGGTTGATTCATAAAAGATAGGAATTTACTGCGTGTAGGAATTGGAATAAAACTCCTAGACTTTAGCTCCAAGAATTCCTCTTTAAATCTTCTTTCCTTGCTGGGAGTGTCTAGGTGCATCCCCTCTTAAATACTCCTGGAAATTAGGCGCAAACCCTAGTAAAAATAGGGTCTTGACACCAGTGCCACTGTAGGGGCACTATCAGGCATCCGATTTGTACTGGAACAGTGCTCTTTGCAGCGCTTCATTAGTTTTGGGCGAGAATCGTCAAATCTCCTCCAAAGCAAAAATTCTCTGGAAGGAAAAGGTTTAAGAGCAGATATTTTGTAACAGCGGCGCTGCTAGGCAATTGGTCCAGTTTCTTCAACAGTGGCTCTGCTAACTCAAAAATTGCAAAATAAGCTCCAAATTGTGCCAAATTGCACCTGAAAGCATCCAAGGGTAAGAAAAGATGGATTTGGCATGAAAAGAAGTGAATTTACTTCTAAATGCATGAATTAATTATGAATGCAAGGCCAAAAGATGATAGTGTGCACTGTAAAATATATGTAATTTCATGCACATCAGTTAACCAAACTAGTAACACAACACGCACACACATGAAGCAAGAGAAAAAAAAGCTATGATGTGACCTCATTTTCATTATTCATTGTGGGCTAACACAGTAATCACAGACAACATCAACATACATATCCTTTTTTTTTTTTACTAGAAGAGTATCCCAGTCGACAACCAGACTAATCTCTCCCCATAGCTCGATGCGTCACCCTTGTGAGGTGGGACATCAACATACATATCCATTTTAATGCTACCAAAAACTATTCGAAGCTGCTCCACTTGTTTCTCATCAAATTTATAACATTTATTGTCACTTCACCAAATATATATGCATGTGTATTATTATTTGCAGGGTTGTAGAGGAGAACCACACAGGCAGTCATTGCCCTCAAAGGAATCCGGTGGAAAATTGGACGGTGGAAGCTTTCCACAGAGATGATTATAACTCACATTCAAACTTTTCAGACCAGAAATTGCTTCAGGCACCTTCCCAAACACCAGGTTCCTCCACAAATCCAAGTGCTTTAGAGTACGAGGACGCTTTTGATTACTTGCTACAAAAAATCTTGTAAAAGATCATGATATTTTGTAGTAATCTAGAATGGTCTAATCAAAGACCAAAATATCATGATACTGGATTTTTCTATGGTGCTCCATGATTATGGTACTCACGCGATTATGTCCATTGGATATGAGTAGTTAAATAATAATTGTTGGATATGGCAATTTTATAATAACATTATTTTTTTTATTTTTATATTTTTTTTTATACTAAAAAATATTTTAGGTAGGAACCATCCAAGATGGTAAGATCCCAGATATTATGATAGTCGTTATATTGGTAGCCGTTACTCTTCTTAATAAGAGGTCGTCCTAGTAACTTTTATAGGTCGACCTAGTAACTTTTATAGGCCGACCTAACAATTTTATAATTATATGCTTTATTTTAGAGATTTAATAAAAGTCCTACCCATTAGCTTATAAGTTAACCTATCAATATTCATGTTAAGGTTGACCTGTTAATCGAAGGGGTCGACCTATAATATATATATTTTTATCACCGTTGAACGATCTATATAAGGTTGACCTGATTAACTGAAGGAGTCGACCTGATTAATTGAAGATTGATTCATTGTAATTTAGGTTACCGATTTCTATCTAACTATTGAATTTTATAAGGTCAACCTATTTGAATGAAAAGGTCGACCTGTTTAATTGAATTATTAAGAGATCGACCTGTGAATTTGACAGGTCGACCTCCACCCAAAAAATATATTTGCTATCTAATAGGTTGACCTGTTAATTTTAACGACTTATTAGGTCGACCTGTAATTTTAATGGGTTGACTCATTAATAATTATTAGGTCGACCTCCTAAAATGAATAGGTCTACTCCAACTCTTGTTAGTTTTCAAATAAGTTATAAATTTAAATTTTCAAGTAAAATGGAGTTAAAAATTCTCAACTAAGGAAAGTATTTATTATTATTTCAATTCTCCAAATTAATATTATATAAAATTTAATTAATAAAAAATAATTATGGTGAGTACCGTACTCAAGGAGCACCATAGATGACCCTGCTTCTATATATGTGGCTTTTTCTTATTTTTCCTTACCCTAAATATTTTGTTTGTTTATTGTATTTCACATATTCATTTTGGTTCAATTTGGTACTGAAGAAAATTGTAAAAGTTGCATCAACGTCAACAATTCCAACAAGATGACCTATTCATGAATTGCAGATTAATTTTGGGCAGTATCGTTACAAGATTACTGGGCACGAGTGAACTTGCTAAAAATAAAGTTTGTATTCCTTTTAAGATTAACAGTTGGTGATATACAAAATGATCATATAACCTATTATATGAAAATCACATCTTTGGTTGGTAATAGTTAGTATTCTTTAATAATAAGGATGATTATAATTATTTTTTTATGAATAAGGGTGTACACTTTCCTTTTAAAATTGTCTATTATGTTGGCATTGTAATATTTTTTTAAAAAGAAAAAAAACTGGAATGCTATAAGCCATTTAACCATTAGTGGCTGGTACAAAAGAACTTTTTACTGTAACAAGATTGTTTCTTTAATAGCTTGGTATATACTGTTGTTGTTGGACTAGCTTCTCAATTTGGCATCCTAGAAAAAACTCTTTACATTGTTTGATGGGCTACATTTTTATAATTTTTGCAATTGAAAGAACTAATTAGGTCAAAGCATTTAAGTAAAATTAGTTAATAGTTGATACCACATATCTATTATAAATTCTCAATCATTATAAACCCAGATAAATTCTCAATCATTAAAACAGTATGTTTCGGTTATATACTAATATAATAAAAGCAGTAGTTTGCTTTCCTCTGTAAATAACAGGGGGTCTTCATTTTTCCAAAGGCACCTAGAGGAATGAGCCAAGCTAGCCACATTAGTCTTGGGAATACCATCAGCAGGGCTCTCCATTTTTCCAAAGGCATCAAGGAGAAGCCATTGTTCTTCCAGTTACCAAGAGGGTTAACCAAACCCTGTTTAAAGCTGTCAAAAGATTGCAAAAGTCTCTGCCTCATTCTCAAAAACCAGGAGGTTTCTCCAAGGCCATAGCCTTCAACAAATAGTAGCAAACAGCAAGCACCAATCTGGATTATTCAATTGATAACTTAAGTAGGCAATGAGCCAAGCCCCCAGTTCCAAGGGAAAGAAATCAGAATGGAGGGACGGGCCACCAACTGCACACCAGATATTTCTAGCAAAGAAGCTGTGACGGAATCCCACATCGGAAAGGAAGGGGAAGGTCTTGGGCCATATATACAGGGGTACTGCACACCCCACTAGGTTGACCTTTTGAAGAGAGGGTAATGACCCCGTGACAAGTGGTAGCGGAGCCGACCCGACCCAACTCCGATGTCATGCCAAGCACTCCGTGGGGACGGGGTAGGCAGGGTGCCCGGTCGACGACGAGGGCGTCGTCGGATTCGGTGGGGGAGAATGTAACGGGATCCCACATCGAAAAGGAAGGGGAAGGTCTTGGGCCAGGTAATGACCCCGTGACAGAAGCAATCTCGCCCAATTCACCTAATGCATCTTTCTTTGCTCCTTTAATTGGTTGACCCCCCAAATGAATTGGCAGCAAGCCTTGTCAAGAATGTCACACACACCTCTTGGCAGCCGACTTAGTGAATGCGGCGGATCTATATCTGGTTACCTGCATGAAATTACAATCAGGGCTCATAATACCAATGTTTAAATTGTGCAGTGTAATCCCATCCAAATTGCATTGAGAGGATATATTAGATAGATGACATCACATTTTACCATTGTTCAGAGTTAGAACTACGAAAAGAGTCAAAAACACTAAAGATTGCAAACTGAAGGAATGCTGTCACATTTTACTTGACGAGGCATTCCTTACAAATTCAAGTTGAAACATACCTTCTTTGACCTTATATCCTTTCAGTAAATGTCAATTCGCAGGATGTGACATATCTTGGACCACTCAGAACCCGTCTCCTTGTTGCAATTCTTCTGAAGGAGAGGACATCCAAAAATCCATATCCCCTCTAATTTGGGTAAGCATTGCATGGCTGTGGAAGAAGGTAGATGCTTCAAATTCTTGCACTTAACAATCTCAATGGATCTAAGAGATGTAAGATTGCTGCACCATTCTGGCAAGATCTCAATCCCATCAAAACTATCTATCTCCAACTTCTTGAGAAAAATGAGATGCTGTAATTGGCTTGGTAATGACTCCAGTTTTCTTCATCCTTTTATCCATAAGGTTTCAAGAGTATGTTTGAGGTTCTGGATTGAATTCAGCCCTGGGAATGCCTCTAACTCTTCACAGAATCCACCAATAATCAGATGTTTCAATCTAGTAAAGTGACCAAACATGTCTTCTGGGATATAAGTTAATCTTTCACAGCCAATAATCTTCAATTCAACAAGAGATGTTAATTTTTTCAAATCATCAGGTACAGAATTCAGTTGATTCCAATTACATATCGATAGCTGCTTCAAAGATGTACAAGATTCCAATCCATTGGGAAAACACGTCCATCTCTTAATATTCCCAATTTCCATTCGTTCAAGAGAAAGAAATCCCTGCAGATCGATTGGGAATTCCTCAATTGGGCAACCATAAACAGTGAATTCCTGCAATTGTGTGCAAGACTGCAACCCGACTGGAAGAGATGTTAATTTGCCACAGTTGATAAGTCGTAGTCGTCTAAGACAAGTGACGAGTTGGAGGCTCGGCATCGACATCAAATTACGACAACCCTCTACATTGATCTCTTCGATGGGTGTCCCCACATGAAATTCGCCTGATAAGTCACACAATTCACCACATCCTTCAATCATCAACCGGACAAGTGATGGCATATGAGACATCTCGGGGATTCTCCTTAATTCACGACAGTGGCAAATGGACAACACTTGTAAACTAGGAAAAAGTATCAACTCACCATTTCTAGCCACAGCTCCAGGCAACATCCAGTCAACTAATTCCTCCATTTTTTCCAATCGAAATTCTTTTAATGCTGGGAATGTTTTCAAGCCATTATTTTTGTTGCTTTCCTCTATCCCACCACCGTAGAATTCATGGCCAATGCAACTTACCATTGACATCCCTTTTACATTGAGAGTTTGAAGATTAGGAAGATGCCCAAGACTTGGGATTTTATCCACCCAGCAGTCCACCAGCCTTACACCCACCAAATTGTTAGGGAGACAAAAATTAGCTGGCCATTTATCTCCACAATAAATAGTAATAGAGAAATGCCTCAAGCTCACTAAATTTTTCATCTTGTTAGGAATCCTTTCCAGCAACAAACACTCCTCAAGTCTTAAAGTTTGCAAATTGTAGAGCTTGCTGGTGAACTCGGGCAATTCTTTGATATTTGTCTTTGAAACATCAAGAAATCTCAAATGTTTTAGCTTCCCAATCCAAACTGGCAACTCAAATATATCAGCGGCTTCCAAGTTGAGAGTTCTTAGACTTTTAAAATTCCATGACTTTACAAAACCATTATAGCCTCTCATAAATACTGAATGTAATCTTGTAGCACAGTCTCCAATTAGAAATGCTTCTGCTATTTTCTCATCACACATAAGATTCAAATGGCGAACATTGGAAGAAGTATTCTCTCGAAAATTAGGACGTGCATTCAGATTCACCACCCCTTGTTTTGAAATAGACAATGAGAGGTCATGCACCAAGTCATGCATCTTGCAGCTTGTGTCATTACCCAAACCCTCAACATCTTGAAAGAATGAATTTGCAACCAATTCATCAAAATACTTGCTGCCTATATCTTCCGTACTTTGGTCATTAGCTGTTCCAAGAAGTCTGTCGGCCATCCACAGTTGAATTAATTGGTCTTTGCGAATGCGATGATCTTCAGAAAATATAGCACAATATGCAAAACATGGCTTCAAGTAGCAAAGCAAATGATCAAAGCTCAACTTTAATATAGGCAAAATTCCAGCATCATTTTCTATTGAATCCAAGACAGGGTTGTTTCTAATTGACAACCAATGCCTTTCTTCTTTGGAATTCCTCATCAACCCGCCCAACATCCTTGCAGTCAATGGTATACCTCCACATTTCTTTGCAATATCTTTCCCAATAACTTCCAAGTTTCCGGATACAAATGCCTTTCCAATCCCAGACTCCACTATTTCCCGAACAATAGACCAACACTCTTCATCCTCCAGTCCTTTTAACTTATACCTGTGTGCAGGAGAAGTTTCCATTATTGATGCAGTTTGTTGCTTCCGTGTGGTAACTATTATGACATTCCCATTGCTTCCACTAATTATTGACAATTCCTTCTTCAAGCTCTCCCACTTCTCAGGTTCCTCATTCCAGACATCGTCAAGCTCAAGTAGAAATTTCTTGCCTTGCAACCCTTCTTTAAGTTGCCTCACTATAGTATTCAAGCTGCTCAAACCCCCAATGTTTGTACCTGACAAATCCTGTAACATTTCTCCCAGAATGCTTTGCTCATTAAACATCTGGGAAACACAAACCCAAAATGTTTTATCGAAAAGCTTTCTGTTCTCAATTTCTTTCACCACCAATTTGGCCAAAGTTGTCTTGCCAAGACCACCCATCCCCACAATAGGGACAACGCAGAGCACATGATGATCATCAACTGAAACATTCAACGAGTTGATCACTTGAGACACATCATTATCTCTTCCTATAACTTTCTCTGATTTGTCTAGGAAGGAGTGCGTTACTCGGCTTACGGTATTAGTTTGTGGAGCTCTCTCAGTAGAGACAATTACAGCACTAATTAGACCAAACCCAACAGCATCATCTTTAATCTTGGCCAACTCATTATTGATCTTCTTAATTTTGTTTCCCATATGAAGACGAAATGCAATCGGGTTGGAAGAGGCAGAAAAGAAGTTGCTTACCTTCTTACTTGGAGTACCGCCCTCCATTTTTTGCCTGAGAATTTCGTAGCCAAACTCATCAAGAACATCTTCACCTTCATATGCTACATCTCCAAGCTTTTGCAGCCAAATCTTGACAGACTCTTCTCTGCCTTGTCTTTCCACGGCGTCATGTAACACAGCTCGAATGAAGGTCAAGGTGTCATTGAGTTTTTGCAGCTTCTCCTTCAGTCCCCAAGCAACACTGATCCCTTCAAGAGCAAGTGAACCCAACTTCTTCAACATCTCCTCCACAACAAATGTAAGAACAGATTCACCCATCTTTGGCTTTCTTCACAACAAACAGACAGCTCTTGCTCGCTCAGTAAGGTAATGTGTACTGGTTGGTTTTTTTCTTGTTTTCTCAGTGCACAATGTGTGGCTCGTAGGTTCTCGCTGGTTGGATTCTTTCTTTCTTTTTTACTTGGAAAGTGAAACGAACCTAGTGGAGTGGACTTGACGCTAAATTATGTAATAAGACCGAGTCAGAACTGGAAGCAAGGATAGATATTATTACAAAATACAACTACAGGCCATGGTTCTCTAATATTAATATAGGCCGGTACTTCAATGTAAGTAAGCTCGAGCAAAAGTTGAGGCCCATTCATATATTTTATTTATTTTGGATTGCATATCCTCCTTACAAGTTTTAGGGCCAGACAGACTGCGCCCCATTTTCATTTATATTATTAATTACCCCGACTGAAATAGTTACTGAAGTTTTTCTCTCCCTTTTTTTCTGCGAATGGTGTTGCTCTTCATTATTTAATAGTAATATGGATCACAGGTTACAGATCATTTTGGGTACCTCCTAAAATGAAATTTGGAACATAGTCTATCCAGTGTCTAGTTTGGTGCTAGTGCTGGAAAATGTAGACGGTATGGACCAGAAAACAGGTCTTATGTTATGCGGAAAGGAAACTAAATCAGGAATGCAACCAGAGAATTGGTTACGGTGCAGTCTCAAGACTTTTAACATTGTTAGCTTGCTAATGGCCTGTGGTATTGTGGCAGTGAAGGAATTGGACCCGATTGAGGGCCAAGACCAAAATAAGCCGACTGGGTTAACATCGATATTGAATTTGGTGTTGGCCCACTCAACTGGTTATTTTCTAAGAATGGACTTCAAGTTGGGTTAATTTGATCTCTTTAAAAAAAAAAAAAAAGGGTAAAAATTACAAGTGTTTTTTTTGGTTTCACATTCGGATCTTTGTCCCGACTAATCCGGATTGGATCCGGGTTGTGCACCCTAGGCATGGTGGATGAGTTTTCCGATAGAGATATTTTTGCATACATGAGGATTCAAACGGAGACCTCACTTAAACGGAATCAGGTACTTACTAAAAAATACTAGTAAACACACGCACTCTCACGAAGCAAGACAAAAAAAAAAAAGAGTTTATGAAGAAACCTCATTTCCATTATTCAGTGCAATAATCACAACAACAACAACATACATACACATATCCAATTTTAATTCTATCTAAAACCATTCAAAACTCCTCCACTTGTTTATCATCCAATCTGTCACATTTATTGTCACTTCACCAAATATATATGCGTCCTATTATTTGCACGGTTGTAGAGGAGAACCACACAGGCAGTCATTGCCCACAAAGGAATCCGGTGGAAATTTGGACGGTGGAAGCTTTCCACAGAGATGATTATAACTCACATTCAATCTTTTCAGACCAGAAATTGCCTCAGGCACCTTCCCAAACACCAGGTTCCTCGACAAATCCAAGTGCTTTAGAGTACGAGGAAGCTTTAAACTCCCAAGATCAAACTTCAGCTTATTTCCTGAAACCCAAAACCCGACCAGATTGTTTGTCTTGTTCAACAAACTTAGGGCACTGCCCGATATTTCGTTGTGTGAAAGGTCAATGTGCAGAGTATGATTTGGCTTCATGGGCACCCCCTTGTTCAAGTCGATCCTTATCCCACATTTGGCAAGCTTGAGAGATTCAAGAACCGAGAGGAAGTCACCCAGCTTGGGATTTGCTTGAGGTGGAAGTTATTGTAAGACAGATCAAGGGAGCGAATCTGTCCATACAATATTGAGGGAAACGGGTCTACAAGAGAGTTATGTGAGAGGTCGAGGTGATTTATATTTTTGAGACTGGAAAAACTTTTAGGCACAGTTCCACTGAGCTTGTTCCATGAAAGATCAAGCGTCTCTAGCCTCTTGAACTTACCAAGAAAATCAGGGATGCTTCCTGTTAGTTCATTGTGGCCTAGTATAATGTCGACCAGTGCTTGTGAGGACAATGATGGTGGTATAGCACCTTGGAGTTTGTTATATGATAGGTCTAGAAAAGAAAGGGTAGTGAATGTGGTGAAAAAATCAGGAATGGTACCAGAGAGCTGGTTATGGTCAAGACTCAAGGTTGTTAGCTTGGTTAGCTGGCTAATTTCATTTGGGATTGCGCCCGTGAGTGAATTTTTGCTGAGTCCAAGCCAAATCCAAGTTTGTTAACTTGGATATTGTACTTGGTATTGCCCCAATAAACTTGTTTCCTCCCAATCTCAGCACTCGAAGATTGGTTAGCCTGGCTATGTTGGTAGGTATTTGACCCGAAAAGTTGTTGTTTTCTAGACTAACTTCCTGCAATTCAGGTAATCCGAATAGGAGGTCCGGGAACTTACCGGTGAGGTTTCCTCGGTTGTTAAGATAAATTTGCTTAAGATGATGGAGTTTTACTAGAGATGGTGAGATTGTACCCGACAAGAAGCCATTTGGATCCTGGGGATCACTGCTAAGCCATATATATGTGACCCGGTTGTTTCCCTCGCAAACTATGCCCTCCCATAAGCAGCAATCCGTCCCGGGTTTCCATGAACTAAGTATGCCGGACGGGTCATGGGTGATACCTGACTTGAATGCAAGCAGGCCAGTTTCGTCATCGACGTGACAGGCAGCTGATGTGAGCTGGAGAGACTGGAGGAGGGTGAGTATAGAGAGCAAAAGTACTAAAGAAAGAGACCTCATTTTGATTTTGTAAAGACTGATGGCTATTGGGTTGATGAGTTTTGAAACATTGGAGGATTGTTAAGAGTTTATATAGAATAATGGTCCAACACATATTTTCACCACTAAAATAGTACTTTTGAATAAATATTTCCTTCAATGATTTATAAAATATTACATGCTGTGCACGAGTTCAAACAAGCACACGGTTTGTTGGAAAATATGAGAGGCTACAAATTCCTTAATCGTTGAAAGTTGTTTAATTTATCTTTCAGATATGAGGAAGGATGAGAAAGTTCCAAGAAAGAATGAGAAAAAGCTTTGATTCACATTGCGATTCAAGCAAATCTCATTCCTGTGGTCAAGGTTGTACTGCTTTGCGCAAATGATGCTCATAAAGCTAAGCGTGTGTTTAGGTTGTCTAGAAGATGCAGAATGAGTATAGTTCAATTCTCTGTTTATGTTTTATGGAAAATTATTGTCTCTTCAGTCACTGATTCTATATTTTTGGGATCATTATTTGATAATACAGCGGCTTAAATGCAATTTCGGTCCTTGAACTGGGCATAAAATTTTAATTAGTTCCCTGTACTTTTTTATCGCCTAATTAAATACTTGTATTGCACAAATATAAATTAATTAATTTGGTCTTCTATATATGCATATTCGAGTTTGATTAGATGATGTTTTGTAACTAGATTTTCCACTGCAATAATGTGCTACACCCATAGTGTTACATTATGCGAGTTCCAATGCAACTTGCCCCGTTTTTTCTATCTGGGTAACAACCCGAATTTCTCTTCTTTCATAAAAAAAAAATATATATATATGAAAAAGAATACCCCTGTAGGCCAGAACAACTAAACATTCATGTGATGATAATAGTTTTTATTGTGTAAAAAATGGATTTTTACCGGGGTATAGATGTAAATTCCACTTGGCATGATTGGGGACTCTTTGGCTTGAACTTGATATTCAGAGGACCTGATCTCTATGCTTGGAGGGCCTGATCTCTTATGCCTGGAGGGCCTGATCTCTATGGCTGGAGGGCCTGATCTCTACTCCTGGAGCACCTGCAAGACCAGAAAGAAGGACACGGGGACGTCCAGGGTTGTGACCCCGGGAGGACCTCCGATGCCTAAGTTAGCAAAGGGGATTTTTCTCTATTAATTTGAGAGAGTATAGAGAGAGAGAGTTTAGAGAGTGGAGAATTGTATTCTCTAGAGAGAATTTTCTTGTGGAGAGTAGAGTTTTCTCCAGGAAGAATTTGTGTGTGTTGAAACTCTAATCTTGCCCCCTTTTTATAGGGGTTTTTTGTGGTGGAGCATTAACTCCAGTTGTCCCTTCAACTCCATGTAACGCTTATCATATTTTCCACATGGCTAAATAGCTAGCTGGACTGGTCCTGGGCCTTTTGTATTGGATCTGGTCCTGGACTCTTATATTGGGCCTAGGCCTGGTCCTGAACTTTATCTCAATTGGGCCTTTAGGCCTAGATTGGATTATTTCATTCCTCATCACAAGCCCCCAACTCTAAGGGATGTTGTGTAGCAATTTTCCTTAGAGTTTTTTACTTCCAAGGTATGCTTTTTTTTTTTGTCGCCTTCAGGTCTTAGCTTGCCTTATTAGGCTAATTCAAACATGAGCTCCAATGTATTGATTTTGAGCTATGAACTTATTGAATTTTCAGCTATAAGCCCATTGTATGACCAATGTGGAATTGGCTCGAATTCCAATTTGCTAAAGCTGAGAGCTCATAAAGCCCCCTATGTAAGTGACCCTCTCGTAAGATAGAGGTGGACGTTTTTAGAGCTCATATGGCACGCTTTTCAGCTTATGCACTTTTCTTTTGGACCTGAGAAGCCTCTCTTAAATTTGTATAAGGCCTCCATTAATAATGGGACATTTTGCTTTGTTGTTGTCTCATAGAGGTCTTCTTTTCTGGACATGAGATGGGTATCCTTTGGTACATCTGATATGAAGAGGTCCTTTAAATAAAGGCACCTTCGACATATGGAGGGGACCTGATATATAGAGGACCTCTGAAAGTGGGCGCCTCCTTCACGGTGCAAAGAGGACCTCAGAATGCGGTACCTTCTTTGTATGTTTCTTGATATGCGACCTTACTTTTTGGACTAGTTAGCCTTGGTCGTCTTTCTCTCTCTCTTTTTTCCTCTTCTCTGAGTATACGACTTACTCAGGCTAGATATTGCCTTTAGTCATCTTTCATTGAATACGCAGCTTACTTGGGCTACATGGCCTGTAGTTGTCTTTCATTGAATGCGCGACTTACTTGGGCTATCATGCCTCAGTCGTCTTTCAAGATGCGATCTTTTCTTTAGATCGTCTTTTACTATGCGATCTTTTTAGATCGTCTTTTTTCTGTGCGATCTCTTAGATCGTCCTTTTTTTTTTTGTACGATCTCTTAGATCGTCCTTTTTCTGCGACTGAAAGCAGCTGTATGGGCTTTCATCGTCTTACTTTGCGACCAATATAGGCTGCATGGCCTGTAGTCGTCTTTTTTGAATGTGGGATGTTCCTATTAAGTCAAGGTCCTTGGTTTGTTACTTTGGACCTTGGGGCTTCTGGTCTATTCAAGGACTTCTATTTACAAGATCCTATGAGACCTTTAGGTCTTTAAGGACCTTGTTTTATGGGCCTTTTGAGGCTTTTGATTTTCCAAGGTTGTCTGAATGAGACTTTTGTGACCTTCGATTCTCAAGGTCTTTAAAGATCTTTGTCTAGAGTGGTCCCCTTTAGGTGGGATCTTCGCTTTCGGCCAGAAATTTCTGGAATCTCTAGAGGCGAAAAGATCCCAAACAAACTTGTGGGAAAACTCTGGAAATTAAAAGTTCCGGAAATCTAAAAAAGCCCCGGATTAAGTTCCAGAAACGCCTAGAGCTCTGGAGACTAAACATTCCAGTACCTAGAATTAAAAACTCCAGCGACTCCTGACACCGAATCCTCGAAAAAATCCACCTTGAGGACTGTGGCCTTTGGGCTTTGAGACCTTTGATTTTCAAGGTCTTCAGAGATTTCAAGATCTTTGATTTTCAAGGTCTTTGGGGATCTCGGGACCTTTGATTTTCTAGGTCTCATGTGATCTCAATTTTAGAACCTTTGATTTCCAAAGTCTTTAGAGATTTTAGGATCTCTCTTCTTCAAAGTTTTTTTTGAGGATCTCAGGACCTTTGATTTTCATGGTCAAGAATCCTTATTTCAGAGGTCTCTAGGGACTGGGGACATGTTTCCAAAGGAGTCTCCTTTAGATCATGGACCTTCTTTAGAGGTTCTTAAGGAGCATAGCTTGGGGCCTTTTTGGTGCCTGTGCTGACTCGAGGTCTTTGGAGATTTTAGAACCCCTGACTTTCAAGGTCTTTATAGTTCTCCTTTGGGGACCTTTTCTTGGGAAGGTCTCCTTCTCCAGGGCTCTTGATGGAGATTCTAAACCGGAGAATAGTTGTGTTTGCTGTTACGCATTGCATAGACAAGCCTACAACTTTGTAGTGCACGTGTTAGGTCGTGTCTTTGTATTGCTCATGTGAGAGTGAGTGCGCGGGTTAGGCCGCGGCTTTGGGAAGTATATGCGAGACTCCAACTTATGGTGCGTGGTCTAAGCCCCGATTTTAGATGTCTGACTGGCATTCTTTAGCAGGTTACTATTGCCAGCTCTTATACCTTGCAAAGAGAGCTTTTGACCTTCCATTGAGGTCTTTCCTTTGCAGGTCCTCTCTCAGAGGCACTTAGTTTGGAGGACCTCAACCTTCTGAGCCTTCTATCATTAGGTTCCTCAAAGAGAAAGTTTGATAAAAGTTTGACAATAGAGCTATGGAACTCCTTTAGTTAATAGTAATAGTAAAGTTTTGGGAAGTCTTTATTTGTAAGAAGAAATAGCAAGAATCATTTGATGGAATATAAGAAGAGAACCTATGTTGGTTTTAACTTTTTTGGGGCGTAGAGACCTTTTAGGTTCTTCTGGCTTCACGCTTGGTGGAGTAACCCTTCAATTCTTGAATCTTGCTTTCTGCTTCTTCTTCCTTTTGACCATCACACTTGCTTGCGAAAAAGCAAAATGAAAAACACCTTTTGTGGTGCATCTGGAAGAGAAGGTAACGAAACGGACGTTACAGTAATATACGGGAGCAACATCTCCAAGACGAAACCTCACCAGAAGTGACTGAGTAATACTTTATAACCAGGATCCTAAGGAATGAACCCTTAAGAGTTCCTTACAGGAGTACCTGAGTAATACCTTCGTATGCTTCTGAGATCTCCTGTTTGGGAAGGTCCCAAAGAACTTTCATTTGAGATGAGGTATCCCTTATTTGGGAGTTTTCAAGGAAAGTTCTCATTGTAGAGGTTCCTTTTTAGAGAGGCCTCCATGAGACTTATTATGGAAGCATTGCTTCTGATGTCCCTTTTTTGGGAAGGTCCCAAGGAACTACCATTTGAGAGGACCATAAGGTTCTTTATTCTAAAGACCTCTAGGAACCTTCTTTTAGAGGTCCTTAGGGCTCTTTTGTTTAAGAGATCTGCATTTTAAAGATCTTCATGGCTACTCGTAGCTCCTTTTCAAAGCCGTATTGGACTGCCTCGGCTTATTATGGGAAGAACCTCTTTGATTTGAGAGTAAGCACCTGGATGGTGGATTTTTAAAATAAGAACCTTGGTACTTTTGCTCTTCAGCTTGATATGGTCCTTCCCAACTTTAGCTCCGTTTTCGGCTCATTGCCTCAATCCTCAAAAAGACCCATTTTTTGGATGGATCGAGGTTCAATTTTTTTTTGCAGCACCTTACTATCGCCTTTTGTTGTAGACTTCTATTTTTCCGAAATACTCTGGATCTCAAGGACTTTTTATGAGGAGGGGGAGCAATGTTCTCCTATGATAAATAGGCACTCGATAATTTCCCTCATGACCTCTGCTAGTACTAAATCGGACATCTTCATTTTGGTAAGGGCAGGGCCTTAAGTTTGGCTTGAATGCTTGAGGTTACTCATGCCAACTTCATTGAGGATTCAGGCACGTCTCTCTACAGCTTTAAGGCTATGAGGCTTGCAATCTTATTTGGTATATGAACCATCTAACTGCAATACCTGTACATCTTTTTCAACTATCCAAGATAGGCATTCTTTATGTGAGTAAGCCAGCCAGGACCTGCTCTTTAATCGTCATCTTGGACAAGTACTCCTTGTCAAAGATAGCACTTAGCTCTTTTGCTCATCTTGTGAGTCTTTATGCGGCATTTGATTTGCCTTTCTCGTGGAGTGGACTTTGTATACCTCTTCGTGGCTTTACTTATAGACTTTGCCTGTACTGCGAAGAAGGTCTTCGTTTTAGTGACCTTTTTGTCTCTGAAATGAGGAAGTCCTGATTATTTGTTGCTCAACAGAGGTCCTGCCATCAGGTGGCTTCTGCAGGTCTTGCTGGTAGAGATCTCCCATCTTTTTCTAGCTTCCGATGATGGGAATTCTTTTAAAGAGGACCTTCGTGAATCTCTCAATGAGTAGGCCTTGAGGGTTTTTTTTGTGAAAACCTCCCACAGGTTTGATTCACTCCTTCATGCATGCGCAATAAGCATTAAGCCGAATTCTAGGCCTTGCAATGCATGTGATGCTTTTTCTTCCCTAGTCGTGACAGTATGTCGGGCACCTGTCTTACTGACTCATCGGGCATTTCATGCTTAAGCATTTGATTGCTGGTGGTCATTCTGCATATGTAACTTGAGTTACTTTGGGCTCTACATTGTTTGAAGTGAGCTTCTACAGCTTTCGACCAACCTTTGTTTTTATTATAATGGGATGTCCTAGTCCTAGCCCCCAAGACTTCTTGAGCATGGAGTGCTTGGACCTATCCTCAAGGGGGAAGGTTTGAACCTATCTTTCTTTTCGGCTCCTCCGATCTCGTGGACATGCTAACTCGTTTTCTGAGATGTTTCTTGAGGAGTTTCTACTTTTAGAGTACCTTAAAGAATAGTCGTCATGATGACTTTGTAGTATCCAACTCCATCTCCTTATATTGCACAACTGCTTCCTGTATCTTGGTGCGATTTGGATACTAGAGCCTCTACCTGGTACTTCATGATTTGTGGCTCATGCGGCTATTATTTTGTTCCTCATGGATTTGAGTACCTCTACAACTTGTTCAGCACTAGGTGCTTCTTAACCTCTGGGAACCATGCTTGTAACTCCCGAACCTTTTGTTCTTTACTAGGAGCTCTTACAATTTAGGTGCCTTTGACCTTTATTAGTGGACTTGGAAGTCTGTGGCTCTTGCTTGGTATCTTATAGAATTAAGTATCTCTTCCAGGTGCTTGATAGCTTCTTGGAGCTTTTCATTTTGCTTAAATGCTCTTCAAGCCTTGCTTTAGCGCGTAATCCATTGTGGTTCCTCTGGACATGGTTTGGAATGCCCAATTTGAATGTCTCTCCACTATTTGTCGGCTCATGCCGACTTTGGATTTTGTCAATTTTGGAACCCCTGGCTCTCTGTTCGATATTTGGTGAATCCGGTTCCCCAATCATTTTGGAACTTCCTTAATTTGAGCTCCTTGAGGTTTCTCCGCACCTCTTCTATTTCAGGACCTGCAGTTCCTCCTCATCACATGGACACTTGGGGACCTGTAGTTCTTTTTCGTCCTCGAACATCAGGGACTTCCATTGACTTCCATTGTAATCTTGCAAACTTGTTTGCTTGATTTTCGCTTTTTTTTTGGACAATTTTTCGACTTTGAAATCTTTATGATTTCATAGGAGAACCCTTCGGCAGCTGATGCTTCTGTGGAAGTTTGGAATAGCTTCTAGCCTTATTGGGATTCAAGTAGCCTCTTTCTTTGTAAGAGACCTCTTTTGACCTTAGGCTTTTTTCATAATTTTACTGGTTAACACCTGATGCGCGCATAGGACCTACGTGGGCCTCTTGGCACACTTTTCTGGGTGTGCGATCTGATGTACTGGGCATGTGCCTTTGTCATGATTTTGTTGCCTGCAGGGCCTACAAAGCCTTCCGTGGGCTTTAGAGCTTCCTTGTAGGAGCTTGTATGGTGCTGATTGCGTCTTCTTAGCTTGAGCAAGTTCATCAGAGGTCCTTCTCTTGGGTGAGCTTTAGATTTACTCGAGTGAGACCTGTTGTTTCATGGTTTGGCATTTACATGACCATTTTTGTGGTTTATGGCTCTTCACGGCCTAGTGCTTCTTGGTACTTGTAAAGCCGTATGCAAAATATGGGGTCTTTACCTCAAATTGTTTTTTGTTTCCCTTGATAAGGACCCGACTTACTTTTCCTTGTGAGGACCTCTATTTTATGGCATAGAGGGGAGGATCTGAACTTCAGACCTTGTGGATAACAATCATGTGCTCTAATTGTTTGAGCTTGATTATTAAGTTGCATCCTTCAATGGGATATGGCGTGCCATGTACTAGGTCGTGACTTGTTGCTATCGAGTTTTCCTTGGATAAACTTCGATGTCTTGTGAATGGGTGTTGGACCTCTAGAGCCTTTAAGATCTAGACCCATTGAGCCTTTAGGATCTGAACCTCTTGAGCCTCTTAGAATTGGACCTCTTGAGCCTTTTAGGATCTGGACCTCTTGAGCCTCTTGGATCTGGACTTCTTGAGCTTTTTAGGATCTGGACCTCTTGTCTTTGGTTTTGCTTTCAACCTCAGGGCCTACTTTGTGTATCCCACTTCTTTGATCTCTATAAATACCCTTGTTTGTTGTGTATTTAGAGGGGTAAAGAACCTGTATGACAGGATTGCGGGGCTTAGGCGTCAAATTTCTCCACCTTTTTTGGTCTTGTCCTTTTGTAGAAGTACCTTGGGGACCTTTATTTTTTTAACTCTAAGAGGCCTTGTCATAGGGATCTCCTTACTTGAATGAGAGTTTGATGTAACTACAATGGCTCCTTGGACCTTGTTTGGTCTGAGTAAGCTCTCATTAGGCAAGCCTCAGATCTAGTTTGATCTTGCTACAACCTCTTTGTTCTAGAAGGGTTGATTTAGATCTAATCGAATTGGTATAGATCTTGCTAGGATCTAACCCGATTGGCCTTGGATCTAGTTGCACTTTATGTAGATCTTAATTTGATCTAGTTCCTTCTCTTTCCTCTAGTGATGAGTGGAGTATGATGTGGTAGTTGCAACTGCTTTTGATCTTGTTTCCACATTCTTTTGCAAGTTTTTGGCTATTGCTTGTTAGAACTAGTTTTGACTTGCTATTTTTTCTCATCACATATGAGATCCATGGGCTCCTTTTTGGTTCTTTGCCTATGTCCTGCCTCTACAATACCTCCTGATGGGAGTGTAGGGTATAATTTTTGCGAGTTGGCTAGTATTTTTGGGCCTTTGGCCAAGGTTCCACTGTTGGGAATGATTTAGGTGGTCAAAATACCTCCGATGATTAGATTACACCCTCAATGGTTAGTGTACCTCTGCCTAGATTGGATTATTTCATTCCTCATCACAAACCCCCAACTCTAAGGGATGTTGTGTAGCAATTTTCCCACAGACGGCGCCAATGTAAAAAATGGATTTTTTACCGGGGTATAGATGTAAATTCCACTTGGCATGATTGGGGACTCTTTGACTTGATCTTGATATTCAGAGGACCTGATCTCTATGCTTGAAGGGCCTGATATCTTATGCCTGGAGGGCCTGATCTCTATGGCTGGAGGGCCTGATCTCTACTCCTGGAGCACCTGCAAGACCAGAAAGAAGGACACGGGGACGTCCAGGGTTGTGACCCCGGGAGGACCTCCGATGCCTAAGTTAGCAAAGGGGATTTTTCTCTATTAATTTGAGAGAGTATAGAGAGAGAGTTTAGAGAGTGGAGAATTGTATTCTCTAGAGAGAATTTCCTTGTGGAGAGTAGAGTTTTCTCCAGGAAGAATTTGTGTGTGTTGAAACTCTAATCTTGCCCCCTTTTTATAGGGGTTTTTTGGGGTGGAGCATTAACTCCAGTTGTCCCTTCAACTCTATGTAACGCTTATCATATTTTCCACATGGCTAAATAGCTAGCTGGACTGGTCCTGGGCCTTTTGTATTGGATCTGGTCCTGGACTCTTATATTGGGCCTAGGCCTGGTCCTGAACTTTATCTCAATTGGGCCTTTAGGCCTAGATTGGATTATTTCATTCCTCATCATATTGTATTCTCAATTCTTAGACAATCAATAAGAAAGAAGGCTTGAAATAACAGAATATTAAAACCAAATAAAAGAGAAGTTCAAGAATACGGAATAAATAACAGATCAACGAAAATGGAAAATGGGAATTATACAAAGAAATGACAATTGCGAACAAAGCTAATGACAACAGTGAGGGATTTAGAGCCCTTCGAAATTGATTCTTCCCATTCATTGAATAAAGTTTACATAATTGTAGAGTTGGAAGCTTTGTCTTGTAGGTGAGAGGGGGACGATGACAAATGATGAACAACAAAGCATAACAGAAATTCTAACCTACCAAAGCTAGAACCTCTTGAAAAATTAATTAATGTCACTCTCCTCCTCTCCCTTTCTTTTTTTTTTTTCATTTATTGCAAGTAGAATGCAACAAATGACACAATGGAAGCACCGAGCAATGATCCAAGAGCCGGCAAGCTAGCTGTGGCACCGCTCTTTGGGGCACCGCCTGTCGGGGCTTGGGCCGGAGCCGCAACTTCCTCGGCCATCACTGCACTCAGTGAGGCAGCAACAAAGAGGACAGCACAGGCAACCTTCTTCATTTCCATTTTTAAAATTTTTGCAGGGGATGGCAAAAAATCCTCAAAGAACAGAAGTTAATTTGAAGATCTTTTGCCAATGCTGCTGTTAATATGTGGAATGATAGTTGCTGCCTGAGGAACAATGGTGGGATGGCTAGGGTATATATAGGGAATTTTTTAGCTATTTTTAAAGAGGTCATAGTTTCATTTGGCGCTAATTTAGGTACACAGAGGGTGAATTTGTGGTCAGCTTTTGAATTCGCCTACTTTCACCGTACAAGAGATTTGGTTAGCGGGTTACCTCATTTTTAGAGCGAGTCTATTGCATTGGTTAGAGCTGTTTTAGTCTATTGGAAAAAGAAAAACCAAACCATTCATGACTCAATTTCTTCCTTTGCATTGCTGGTGTGAATTAAGACCAAAATTAAATTAAAAAAAAGAACTCCCACCTCCCTCTTGTCTATCTTTGTGAGGCATTCTCATTAGTATATCAAGTTCTCTTTAAGGGTATCCACATTCCCAGTCAGTGATACAGGTCAACACTAAACATAATAATAATAATATCTTATGTTAGCCATGATTGAAATATTTAGTATATCAATATCGCACTGTCACATTCAAGGCATCACCATATCTCAAAAACAGTATCCGTACGAAAATAGGATGGAGAATGATTTGTTACATCCGTATTTCAATAATTTACTGTCCTAATGATCATTGTTGTCAAACCCGGACCGGCCCGATCTGTTGAACTCGGGTAACCGTGACCCGGAGACAATTCTGGGTTTTTTATCCCTCCGGATTGTATCCTTCAAAAAAAACGGCCGGACCATGACGGATTTTCCTAGTTTATGGACTCATTTCCGATTTTTTCCGGGTTAAAAGTCAAAAATTTCAAAATTTTATCTTGGTCATACCATGATTAAACTTCTGGTTGGACCTTTATTAAAAAATTTATATTTTTTTACTGTTAATTTTAATACCAGTTAGACTCTGGTTGAACCCTGGTTAACTTTTAAACCCGCGACCCGGCCACTGAAACGAGTCAATGGCCGGGCCGGGTTTTATAACGTTGCTAATGATCGTAAATACAAATATTACCTTTCCTTATACGACCCCTTAATCTGTGTAGGCTAGGCTTGTGAAGAAAAAATTTGAAAGTTGCCACGGAAAACCGAAAATTTGGTAGAGGCCGACAAGCTTTTGGTGAGAACATATGCAATCTGATGGTTCGAAGGAATGTGACGAACTGCGATAGCTCTCCGGACGAAACATAATCACGCACAAAGTGGATGTCTATGTCAATATGCCTGGCCCGAGCATGATGAACTGGATTTATCGCCATGTAAGTGGCACTAATTAAGATTGACACAGAAGTGCAACTACACTGGACGGAGAGAAGATACATTGTTTTTAAAGACAGAGCTAGGAGTGACTAATTAACAGTGGCTCCAATAGGAAGAACTTTAAACTAAAGTTTAGTTAACATGAATCCAAACTTTTTGAAACCTGTAAACAGCATTACTTTTTGTCTTAATTTACTCCAGCAATGCACAAGAATTAAAAAATAACACTAAAGTCTCTTTCCAAAATTTACTCCTGCAATGTACAAGAATTAAAAAATAACACTTAATTTAGCACAACAATATATATATATTTAGTGCTGACTTTGTTGTAAATCTCTCTGATTAAGCAATAAAGCAGCCAATTTCTCAAAAAAAAAAAAAGTAAGACGTGAATTCAGGTTTGATTTTTAAATCAAAATAACTCTAAATAATGCAAAAGACTCGCTCAAAAGAATGAAACCTCTTTTTTCAACAGAAAAGTAGGCAAATTCAAGATCCGACTTCAAATTAGCCCTACATGTATCTAAATTAGCGCTAAATGAAACTGTCACCTCCCTAAAAAAAACTCAAGATATCCCTATATATACCCTAGCCATCCCACCATATTCCTCAGGCAGCAACTATCATTCCCCATATTTAAAGCAGCGTTGGCAAAAGATCTTCAAATTAACTTCTGTTTTTGAGGATCTTTTGCCATCCCCTGCAAAAATTTAAAAAATGGAAATGAAGAAGGTTGCCTGTGCTGTCCTCTTTGCTGCTGCCTCAGTGACTGCAGTGATGGCCGAAGAAGTTGCCGCTCCGGCCCAAGCCCCGGCTGGCGGTGCCCCAAAGAGCGGTGCCACAGCTAGCCTGCCGGCTCTTGGATCATTGCTTGGTGCTTCCATTGTGTCATTTGTTGCCTTCTACTTGCAATAAATTGAAAAAAAAAAAAAAAGGAGGGAGAGGAGGGTGACATTAATTTGTCTGGAGGTTCTAGCTTTGTTAGGTTAGAATTTCTTTTATTTGTTCGTCATTTTCTCATCTCTTCTCGTCTTATATCAGACGAAGTTTCCAACTCCACAATCATGTACGTGAAAGCATTAATCAGTGAATGGATAAATTAATTCATTTCGAAGGGCTTTAAATGTCTCTGACTGTTGTCATTTGCTTTGTTCTCAATTGTCCTTTCTTTTCGTATAATTTCCATTTTTCATAATTTGTTCTGTATTCTTACTCCGATCCCTTTTGTTCTTTCCTTTTTGTTCTAAGTAACTTCTTTCTATATGTATTCGTTTCATTCATATTTTGTTTTTTTGTCTAGGAATTGAGAATAAAATAAAAATTACTAATTCACATGTTTAGTTTTCACATATTTATCATAGCTTGATTACTTAAGCCTCATAATAATGAATTTCTTTGAACTGTTTTCTTAAATATGAAATGATATCTCATATCTATATTAAGGAAAAGAAGAAATGAAGTACTGTTTAAAAGAAGTAGCAATTCATCATGACTATATAGTAAGACTAATTATCATATGTTAATTTCATTTCTCGAAATTTTGTTATGTACGTTTACATTTTCTCCTAAAACTAATTTCATATTTTCCAAATAAATGAAAAACGTAACATAGTTTCTTTGGGTGTTGCAAAAGTCGAATTAAAGTGTCTCAACAGAATAGAAAGAATATAATTTTGTGCCTTTATTTAAATTTTATCCGTTCTTATGAGACTTTTAGATCTAGATAGACGCAAATTAATTAGTCTGACATGTATTATTTCTCCTTTATGGAAAACTGGTCGCAACTAGGTTTACAGTCTTATTTTATTTCCATGTGAACGCAATTTCTAGGACAAAAAACACTTAGGTGGTTTTAGTTAAGGCAATCAAAGATCAATCTGATGCATATAGTCCAATTCGACTACCTCTTACCTTGACTTCATCTTGAACAATATCTGTGTGTGGTTCCTGGAATAGCGAAAAGAAACTCTGACTATATAGCTTCTTCTATTTGTCAAAGAAGGGATATATACACTGGAGTTTAATTATGTATTTTTCTCCTGTGGAATCTGGGTATATAATAATTGATCTAATTGGATCCTTCTTTGGAAAGAATGATATTGCAAGTCAAGCAATGTTTCTTAGGCTGAATATTTTAGCAAATGGGCAGAAGAGTGAACTGCAAATGGTCGTTTTCTAATATTTTTCCCTCACTTGTGATATTTCTCACCTCTAAGTGTGGACAAAGAAATATTTGAATACAGTAGTTTGACTCTTTACATATATATACTAACTGAGATATGTTTATTAAAATATGAAATGTTCATACATTGGAGCAGTCATGAAGAAAATGGCTGTGTGGGTAGTGTGGTTTGACTAACAACGAACTTACCCTATTTAGTGGGTATCTGTAGTTTCTACTAGACACCACCAAGTGCTTTGTATTTGGTACTGTGTGCATTAATTTGGATCTGTTTTTGGAATTCGTTCCCCTATTTCTTCTTATTTGTTTTAATCATCAACTCGCACATTGTTAATTCATAGTTTTTTAAAAAATAATCAACTCTCACATGCTAGATACAAATGGTTCAGAAAAACCTCATCCAGTTGACAATGTGTGAAGATCCAAAAACATTTTTTAAAAAAATGTTGACAATGTGAGAAGTTCTTGATAGAAACATTGCAACCCATATTGGAGGTGACAGCTAATTAAGGCTCAAAGCATCCCGAAAACTTGTTCTTTATCTTTCTTTTAGAGTTTCTAGGTAGAGCCAGATTATGAAACACTCCCCAATAGTACATTTCTTAGAAGTGTTTTTATTGACCCATGAATGTTGACTGAGACTAATTTTGCATTCAAACTAGAATGGAATGGAAGTCAATGCAAGAATTTATATTGAAGTTTAAAGAAAAAAAAAAATTCTGTAACATGCAGTCATGCAATTCTCTATCGAAGTGCAGTCCAATATATATAAACTAGCTGGACAGAACAAGTCCTAAATCCTACTGCCATTACCATCTTCCAGAGTAGAAATGAAGTTGCTTTCTCACCTACTCTTGCTCTCCACACTCACCCTCTTCTCCCTGAAACTAGCATCAGCTGCTTGCCATGTCGATGATGAAGCCGGCCTTTTGGCATTCAAATCCGGTATAACCGATGACCCATCCGGTGTACTTAGCTCGTGGATTCCGGGCACGGATTGCTGCCAGTGGGCGTGCATATATTGCAATGAAGACAACCGGGTTGCACAGCTATTGCTATTTGCGGATCCAAACAACCCGAATGCCTTCCTTTCGGGTACAATCTCACCATCTCTGGTAAAACTCCAACATCTTTATCAAGTTTCTATTTCCAACCTCAAGAACATAACTGGCAAATTCCCGGAGTTCGTGTTTGGATTGCCTAAACTCAAGTATCTTTTCATAGAGCAGAATAGTAAGCTTTCAGGAAAAATACCCACCAAGATAGGCAAGTTATCCCAACTTGAATCACTAATCTTGGATGGAAACCACTTCACTGGTTCAATACCAAAGTCAATATCTAGGTTGTCCAGGTTGAATTGGCTCTCACTGAACAACAATTTCCTCACTGGCAATATACCATATGAAGTTAGCAACTTAAGTAACTTGGTCTACTTAGGTCTCCACAACAATAAGCTCTCTGGTAGAATACCTGACTTTTTCAATGGATTCAAGGTCCTTGGTAGAGTTGATCTTTCAAATAACAAACTTCATGGTTCCATACCACCTTCAATAACATCCCTAGCACCACACATGGGCTACCTTGACCTATCCCACAATAAACTAAGTGGAAGCATCCCAGGTTTTATTGGTGACTTGAAGGCACTTTCCTACCTGCGTCTTTCATGGAACAAGTTGACAGGACCTGTGCCAGAAACTTTTGCCAGCCTCACAGGGCTAAGCAATCTTGATCTCTCACATAACTCTCTTGTAGATCCATTTCCTGCAATGCAACTGAACCTCATTGAGACACTTGATTTGTCTCATAATAAGTTGCATCTCAACCAAATACCAGACTGGGTCACTTCATCTCCTGTTATTTACTCTCTCAAGCTGGTAAAATGTGGCGTCAACATCAGCTTGAATGATTGGTACCCCGCGGCAGCATATCGGTATACGGAGATCGATCTATCCGACAATCATATATCTGGTGATACTGGAAGTTTCTTCGGTGGGGCACTAAGCTTATTTAGCCTTAAAATTTCTGGAAATCAGCTGAAATTTGATCTTGCCAGTTTGAACATTCCTAGTACACTCAAGTACTTAGATATGTCAAAGAACTTGATTTTCGGAAATGTACCTGAGGTAGTTTCTGGGCTGGAAAGTTTGAATGTGAGCTACAATCATCTCTGTGGACAGCTTCCTCCAACCAAATTTCCAGCTAGTGCCTTTGAAGGGAATGACTGCCTTTGTGGTTCTCCACTACAGCCCTGCAAATAGTAAGGTGAATGTTTATTACCACTAAGACAGAGGCAAATCATAGAATCATTGGCATGAAAAGAAACAAGAAGGTGTTGTTGGGGATTATAATCCGAAATTAGACTATATTACTGTTCTTCTACATGTGACTTTTTTTTTTTTCCTTTGGGACTGCTGCCCTCACATTGATATGTATTTTATTTTTTTTCCTTTCCTTTCTTCATTGATCACTGTATTTTCCATTTCAGTGTAACAGGTTTGACTAACTCAATAAGTGATTAAATAAAGTATTGAGATGTGAATTGTTTTTCCAGTTTCATTTTCTATTTGTACTCTGGTGCTTTAAGAAGTTCTCTTACATTTACAATTAACAAATCTCGTAATTGGTCCACTTGCTAATATCAATATTTTTCAACGGTGAGATTCTTTTACTGCATTTAATTGCCCATGTGAAGTTATAGATACCCATTAGCCTGGCTAGCGTGATTAAATCCTCCATCAGTTGATGATGACAAGAATCTTCGGCAGAAATGATGTAATTCTCAGGTCCGGAGAGAACAATCTCATACTTGTCTCCTTAACTACAGATGCCGAAATTCCAATGTATAAATACCTTCTCAAGGTTGTCATCCCTTGCAAACAAGCAAATTCAGGCTTCCCCCTACCTTATGCTACTGATGCCATGTTTTTCTCTTATACTAGTCGATGTTGAACCCCGAAACCTTGTCCCCTCATGCTATTACAAGAGTGCCAATGTGCTACATGCCCCATTGATATTGACACCATGTTGATAAGTCACCGGATCGATGGAAAGCATGAAAAATGCCTTTTTAACCCAATCATGGTCATGGAGCAGGTACTCACCGCTTGATCCAAATTGCCACCAGCTTCACTTTACACTTATATTTTGATATATGTTTGAATGAAACAAGGACGAGATGTCCATTCGGTGATACCCGAACAGAAATGGGTGGGAAGTGAACGATGGTGCTAGTGATAGAAATTTTTTCGTTTACAAGATTATATAGGTGTTGAGAGCAGTAGAATTAAGAATTGTTTAAGAGCGAGTGATTTCGATGTGGTGCAAGTATGAAACTGCAAGAATGAGAATGACTTAAACACTGTGAAAGGTACTAACTATACCAATAATTTGAATATTAGAAAGAAACTGTGTTGATTCGTGATGGTAATCGAGAGGTTTTCTAGAACACCAACGGTGCAAGTCCAGAGCTAGTCTATTTGTTTCCTGTGATTGTTTCCTCTTCACAGGATTTCTGAGAGAGTTGAATCAACATTGGCGTGTAAATTTAAACATTTATAACAAAGGAAATGCAGTTTGTCAACTTTTGTAGCTCCTGCAAGACTTCAATGAAACCCATACACCCAATTCTTCTTCTATTGTTTCCCCTTCTCGCTAGAATATAGACATTAATCCTATGCCCATGTTTACCTTCCATTTCTGCAGTACAGTTTAAAGATTCAAAGCTACAAAAGAAAGGAAGCCTAAGAAAGTATCCATTCATAACAGGGGAATACCAAATTCATATCCCAAGGATCATACCATGTTGCATGTACTAGAAGAAAGTTGACATATATGTTAATTAGTTAGAAAGTTGGCAAATTCTACCCAACAGCTATACTGCAAGCCTTTTGATGCCCTTGCAACCACCACCACCATGAACGCGCTGAACGGCCTCAATTTGGTCGCCTTCCATATGCATCTCGAGCTGCACATCGAATCGAAAACTAACAATCAAGAAGACCTCAGTGGGATGGACAACAATATTACTACAGACAACAACACTAGTGATAAACAAACAACCAAACATCAAAAGCACAAGCATGAGCTAAAGAACGTTATTCATGGGTTCAAATTTTCCTTTAAACCAAACATACATGACAATGTAGTGGTACCAATTGGCTTGTAGCTCCTTACTACTCTTGCAAAAGTAGGAAGGGTGAGGTCTCGGATTTGACTCTCACCTTCAACATCGATTATTATAAAAAAAGGAAGGGTGAGGTCCCGGATTCAATTACCACTTGGGGATAAGCAGTCCTTTGCTGGTGACATTTGACTATCAATTGACTTAACTAACTAATTCCGTATGATCAGGATGATTATGACTTTAAGACTCCCTCATATGTACTGAAATAGTGAAAAGATTACCTCAGCCGGTGTGCTAGTTCTTCTAAGGCGTTGGCCATTGTACAGAAACTCCACAACCTTGGCGTCCAAATTCTTTCTCTTACAGTATGCATCCATGAGCTTGGATAGCTGTGAATTGTAAGCCAATTTGTAATCCACTAAAACGCCATCCTATTCACCATCAAACCAACCAGTACAACATATTATGAAAAGGAAAAAGGTAACTTAAGAAACTGAAATCTGTTTGCTCATCCAATATATAACCCCATCAGGCCTAAGTAACAATTACAAAGGACTACATTCATAGAGCAGAACTTTGAGTGACAAAGAATATCAATTAATCAACTAGTGAGGATTTGATTAAATTTATTTATTTATTTTGCAGGGAGGATTTGATTTAATTAAGCAAAAAAAAAAAGAGAAAAAGAATTCATATAAAATGATCGAGAAGACAAAGAGGAGAGGAGAGGGAAGGAAAAAGGGAATGAATAAGGAAGACCTGGCCCTGGACTGAGATTGGAATTCTCTGATTCTTGTTAACATTGTTTTTGGGAGGGTTCTCATCTCCATCGCCAGGCATTTTAGCTGCTGGCTACAAGGAATATTTTTTCGTTCTCTTTTTTCTTTTTATGAGAGAAAAACAAGATCTTCGTTCATAGAAAATATCGACTACCCTAGTGGACGACCTAAGAGTAGGGTTTGTCAGGTTGATTGATGTATCAGTCGTTGTAGACCCAGCCTTGAAAATACAAAAACAGAAAATTTAGGGTTGAGTGTCAATCGGGAAGTAATTCCACCAACAAAGCTAACACGTACTGGAAAAGATAAATGTTGCAGTCGAGCCTAGATTAATGGCGCAGTATATTGTTCTTGTAGAATAAAACCCTAGTGGGGGTAGTGGACGTCAGTATGATTTTGACACTCAGGCGAAGTCCTAGTAGTGACTAAATAGAAAATTTGTATTAATTCTTTTTTTCTTATTTTGATATGGAAGTGTATCCTGATTGGAGTATTCATTAGAAGCTTCAAAATCTTTGAGGATCAGAAGCTTAAAACAAATTGACCCTAAAAGAGGTAATTAAATGGTAATTGTTTTAATACGTTTTGGTTGTCTAGCTGTACACGAAAGGGGCACCTGTGGAGGAGGAGATTGAAACGAAAGATTTTACTAGACACAAGATTCAGAGAGATTCTTTTTTATCAAAAGAGAAAAGAAATATATTCTGGAAACATTCTAGAGGTATGGGCTTTTACTCTTTTTTTTTTAAAAAAAAAAGTTAATGTCAAATGCATACGATTTGGCAATATAAAGAAAATCAAATTAGTGCAATGGCACAGTTTTGTATTTTTTTTTTATTTGTCAAGATGGAACAGTTTTGTACTATTGAGGAAGAAAAAAACATGTTTCATATTTGCAATATTTTTGAACTGTCCACCTACAGGTTTGTGAGTGGAATTGGGCTATGCTGTTTGAAAGGCTTTAAATGCAAATACGTTTTTCATAATTAACGTTTATAACGATAAAAAAAAAATTGATGTTTATAGAATTTTGGCACAAATAGAAAGAAAAGAATGGTACATACAGGGTAAGAACTAAAGAGTCAAAGGTTTCATTAATCATGAATTTAATTTATGTAGACTTTTTTTAGAAACAGTTTATGCAGACTTACGCGAAAAATACTTAACCAGTCGATAGGAGCCAAGTCAAAAAAATAAATGGAGTCATGGATATCTATAAGGGCAATTGTAATTCTTCATATCTAAATCAAAATTTTAAAGCCAAATCACTTGACCATGTTTGAAACGAGCTTCCTTTTAGATATATATTATAATTTAATGGTCAAAAGTAATTTTTGGTCACTGAATTCAACCTCGTACACGATGTTGGATGTTGGTTGCTGTACTCAGTTTTAGTATAATTTGGTCACTGTACTCAACACAAATCATGGATTTCGGTTCGTGGGTTAACCCAATAAAGTGAAGTGAAGAACAACGTGTCTGTTTGTGAGCATGAAACATCATCCAGTGGACCCCACAAGAAGTGGGTGTATCCCACAGGAAGTGGGTGTATCCCGTTTCGCCCGTATTCGGTAAAAAGCGAACCCGTCTGCGCGTAGAACAGGTTAAACTACAAATTAAAATAATGCTCCACAATACCTAGATAAAAAATTTTCCAATAAATTAAAATACCCAAATCCTATAACATAATTTTTTTAGTAGTGGGAATAAACAAAAGTTTAAAAAGTGAAAATACGGAAAAAGTTAAAAAAAACCAATACAAATATTTTTAGATTGGGGAATTTAGGATTTAGATGTGTTTGGGTGATGTAGAGTACTGTTTTAATTTTTAGTTTAACCGTTCCAGACATAGACGGGTTGGCTTTCTAACGGATCCGGACGAAATTGATCAACCACTTCCTATGAGGTCCATCTGATGTGTCACTCTCACAGACAGACACATAGTACCTTACTTTATAGGTTGACCTACGAACCGAAATCCATGAATTGTGTTGAGCACATAAACTAAAATCTATTGAAATTGGGTCCATTGATCAAAATCCAGGTTAGGTTTAGAGACCAAAAATTGCTTTTGACCATAATAAAATCCAATGCATACACTGCAATTTTGCAGCAAATTGCATTCATGGGAAATTTGCATAGAAAATTTCCATTACTAATCGTGCATATTTTCATCTCTCTGGAATCGGAATCACATTGGAATACCAACAAAAAAAGTCCAAAAAATAAAATATTTATTTTGGGTAGGAACGAAGATTATCACTCCAACTTTTGCACAACATATTTAATTTCTTTCTCTTTTCAATATAATCAGCACACTAATTGCACACTAATTGCAGGGGTGTAGTGGAGAACCACAAAGACAATCATTTCCCACAAAGGCACTAGCTGGAAATTTCGTTGCTGGTAGCTGCCCACATAGAAGATTATAGCTCAGATTCAAGCTCTTCAACCCTGAAAATCCCACAGGAACTTTCCCAAAGATCAAGTTCCTTGACAAATCCAGGTGCTCTAGAGAAGTAGGGATTCTCAAACTCCCAAGATCGAATTTTAGCTGGTTTCCTGAAATCAAGAAACCAACCAAACTTTCAGTTTTGTTAAGTAAACTTACAGGGCTGCCTGACACTTGATTCTCCGAAAGATCGACGTACTCAATGCGATATGTATCCACAGGCTTCCAGTCATCCAACTTGATCTTGATCCCGCATTTGGCAAGCTTGAGGGACTGAGTAATACCAGAGGAAGTGACCCAGCTTGGTATTTGCTTGAGATGGAAGTAATTGTAAGACAAATCCAGTGACAAAAACTGTGCATTCATTGCGGGAAAGGGATCCACAAGAGAGTTATGCGATAGGTCAAGGTTGTATATCTTCGTTAGGTTGGAAAATGATTTTGGCACAGTTCCTGTGAAGTTGTTCCATGAAAGATCAAGTGCCTCTAGCTGGGAAAATCTACCAAGAAAATCTGGAATACTTCCTGTGAGTGCATTGTAAGATAGCGCAATCAAAGCCAGGTTTGGTGCTAGTGAAGCTAATGAAGATGGTATTGAACCATGGAACTTGTTGTGTGAAATGTCAAGAGTTAAAAGTTCTCTAAGTGGAGTGAAGATTTCGGTTATGGCACCAGAAAGTTGGTTATGTAGGCTCAAGGTACCCAACTTCTTTAGCTGGGCAATCCCTATTGGTATTGAGCCAGTGAAGGAATTCCTGCCCAAGCTAAGCTCACCCAACTTGGTTAACTTGGATATTGAACTTGGTATTGGACCAGTGAACTGGTTCCCTTCCAAGTTGAGTTGCTCAAGCTTAGGTAAGTTGCCTATGTTGGTGGGTAACTGACCTGAAAGCCTAGAGTTGTGTATGAACAGATATTTAAGCTTTGGTAACCCGAATACGAAATCCGGGAACGGACCGGTGAGGTTCTTGAGGTTGTCAAATGTAATAAGGTCAAGATGTTGGAGTTTTACAAGAGATGGTGAGATTGTACCGGACAGTGAGGTATCCAAGTCCCTGAAGTAGGCATGTAAGGATATGGCCCTGACCCGGTTCTTCTTGTTGCAAAATACACCTTCCCATGAGCAACAATTTGTACCCGGCTTCCAGTTTTCGAGCATGCCAGACGGGTCATGGGTTATGCCCAATTTGAATGCGAGGAGACCCGTTTCGTCATCCGAGTGGCAGGCAGCTGAAATGAGCTTGAGAGAATGTAAGGTGAGTATAGAGAGGAAGAGTATGGAGAGCAACTTCATTGTTGATAATCAATAGATCAGGGACGAGTAGAGGAGAAAGAATGGGAGGGTTACGGATATAAATATATCCCACTTGCAAATTAAATGATCATGTGAGTTCGTATCGATCTCGCATTAAATATTTAGTGCTAAGTGTTGGAATTTTTAAGGATCATATTTAACAAATAAATATGTGCACAACAGAAATTATTAAATAGAATTTAGAACACCAACCTCCTAAATTCAATAGAGCCTATAGATAATTGATTCATGCCTGTACTGTCTTCTTCAATGTCTACAGCAGTTGATCTGGAGTTTAATCACTAGGAAGAAACCCACTTATCACAACCTAAATGCCTATGTGTTTATTTTTTTTTTAGTGGGGTTCTTTGTTTATCTGGGAACAGGGGTAGTGTTTATTGTCTCACGTTTAAAACATTCAGTCTCCCTCTTCTAAAGACCCAATACACAATTCTTGTATTTACAACAGAGTTTGAGACTTTTAAAACACTGTGGAAATAATACCTATATTATCTTCACACCCTTTAAATCCCCACTCTATCTGTTACCCATAACAGACTAGGATTTGAATTACACCAGATAAACCCATCCAGATGGGATCTTATCACTAAAAATCCCCATCATGGGTGTCATTATCCAATATCTCCCACTCACACATGATGGACATAACCATCTGGGCTCAAAGAAATAACTTTCATACCAGGCAAATAGGTCGTGTGACCAACATACCAGTAAGAGCTCCTCATTGTATATCTGTTAAGAGTATACAACAGCTCAAGTAGAGTAGATATGTAAGTTCTCCAGAATTATTTAATTCAATTTAAAGAGACCCCTAGACCTCAGTCTCAATGTGTATTCACAATTATGTTTTACATAAAAATATAAACGACCGTTTTGCGAATACCAAGAAAAATACAATACTTAATGATCTTGCTTTTTTCTCAGAACTTTACATCTTAACTTAGTTGCTTTTCTGACATACCCCGTTAGGTCGTATCATTCATGACCGTTATGAGTACAACCAAGATAGCAACACTAAATTAAGATTTCAAGAAATAGTAAAATGTCGATAAGGGCACTTGTGAGAAATTAAAAAATTTCTCAAGGCTCACACAGTAGAAAAACGAGATCTTTTTCCTACTCCTTGTATGGTCACCCAGCACACATGGTATGAATTCATGTGTCACAGTATTGTTTTCTCCATCCCTTGTTGGAGCATACGTCATTTAATAATACTGTGTAGGTAATAGTCCAAACACACCTAGTGTTTGACTTGGGTCCACCACTCTACCATATCTCAAACCGGACCCTACCTAGCTTTTGAACAGACAAGATAAAACATTACTTTGTTTCATCTCCAGTCAAATATGATTGACCTCATCTTGAATAATATCCAGGCGACAAAATTGTTTTAAGTCAAGCTCTTACGGAATAGGGACTCACCCCATTCTTGACTTAAAACTGTCTTACCCTTATGACACCCAGTCATAGAGATGGTTACTCGTGTGAGAGAGCTAACCTGTCTGTTAGACATATCTTTTGGATGACAAAGACACCAAGTCCTTCATCCCTACATATGCTCTCAGCATATACATATACATGTTACAAAAACATGTGTCCTTGTATACATGAATAATTATAAAATAATAGGCATTTGAATAAAAACAAGAATTTTATAATGAACATACAGTCAAGGGAAAATACAACAAAAATAGTTGCAATCACATCCTACGCAAACCTATCAGTCCCATATGCTTAACAAAAGAAGCTGTAGAGATAGGTTTGGTGAATGAATTAGCTAACATGTCACCAGTAGGAATGTACTCTATGTTCACTTCCTTACATGAAACCATGTCCCTGACATAATTGTATCTGATATCAATGTATTTTGTCTTCCCATGGTACTTAGGGTCTTTAGTGTATGCAGTAGCTGCTTGACTATCACAATAGACAGTCAATGGAGACACAGCCCCTTGCGTAAAACCTAAATGACTGAGAAAACGTCTCAGCCATACAGCCTCCAGTACTGCCGATGACAAGGCTACAAACTCTACCTCCACCGTTGACAAGGCTATGCAAGACTGTTTCTTACTACTCCATGATATAGCACCATTGCTTAGTAAGAATACATAGCCGGAGGTAGACTTTCTTTGGTCTAAATCTCCTCCCCAATCGGCATATGTATAAGCTTTCAAACAGAAGCCATATCCTTGAAAACTTAAATTATAGTCCATTGTGCCCTTCAAATACCGAAGTATTCTTTTGACTGTTGTCCAGTGCTCCCCCCGGGATTGGATTGGTATCTACTTACCATTCCAACAGGATAACAAATATCTGGTCTAGTACACAAAATAGTGTACATTAGACTCCCGACAGCACTAGCATATGGCACATTAGCCATATGTTCCTTTTCTTCCCGAGTTTGGGGACACATCTGTTGGCTTAGAATATTGCCTTTGGCAATAGGTGTATTCATAGGCTTTGAATCTTGCATACGAAATCGTTCCAAAATTTTCTTGATGTAATGCTCTTGAGAAAGAGACAATAATCTTTTGGATCGATCTCTAAGGATCTTAACCCCTAGAATGTATGCAGCTTCACCCATGTTCTTCATCTCAAAGTTGGAAGACAACCAAGCCTTTATGGATACCAGGAAATCTTTATTATTTCCAACCAATAGTATGTCATCGACATAGAGTGACAAGACCACAAAATTATCCCCAGATCTCTTAACATACACACAATGGTCCTCATCTATCATGACAAACATGAAGGATGTGATGGCTTCATGAAACCTTAAGTACCATTGTCTAGAAGATTGTTTGAGTCCATAAATGGATCCCATCAGCCTACACGCTTTGTGTTCCTAGCCTTTTACAGCAAAATGTGGGTTGTTGCATGTAAATTTCCTCTTCTAGATTCCCGTTAAGGAATGCTGTTTTTGCATCCATCTGATGTAACTCGAGATCAAGATCTGCCACAATGGCTAAGATCAATCGAATAGATGAAAATCTCACAACAGGAGAGAAAGTTTCCTCATAATCCATCCCTTCCTGTTGTGTGTAACCCTTGGCTACTAGACGTGCCTTATATCTATTGATTGACCCATCAGAATTTCGCTTGATTTTGAGAACCCACTTGTTCCCAATAGCCTTACGTCCCTTCGGTAAATCTACCAATTCCAAAACATGGTTAGAATGCATGGAGCTAAGCTCTTCATCCATTGCTTTAATCCATTCTTTCTTGGTAATACAGGAAACTGCCTCATTGTAACTTTTGGGTTCCTCTTCATCAAGAGGTTCTACAATGAAGGCTTGCCGATGCACATCATCGACACCCTTGATCTCAAAGTGACGTCGTGGAACAATACCACATTCACTTCTTCGAGGCTTTGGGTGTAGTGATGCAGTTCCACTACTGTCTAGATTACTCCCACTAGGATCAAGATTCTGATGTATGCTAGATTCACCAATACTCAATTGGCTTGCATCATCTTGTCTTGCCTGATCACATATCTCAAAAAGAGATTGATCAGGTCCTGTATCACCTCTTCTTAGAAACTCATTCTCCAAGAAAGTCACATCTCATGATTCAAATTCTGTATATCCTACACCCTCGTGTTCACCAATGAACACATAACCTTTAGAGATTTCAGAATATCATATGAAAATACTCTTACTTCTTCTAGGTACTAATTTCCCATGTTTGTGGGAAGAGTTATGGGTATAAGCAGCACAACCCCAAGGCTTTAGCCATCTTAAGTCCGGTTTCCTACCTGTCCATAACTCATAAGGTGTAGAAGCTATAGATTTTGAGGGCACCAGGTTCAGTACATGAGTGGCAATTAAGAGTGCATCTTTCCAAAAGGAGACTGGCAACTTAGCATGTGCCATCACGGATCTGACCATCTCATGAATAGTTCTATTTCTTCTTTCCGTAAACCATTTTGTTGTAGAGTTCCAGGAATAGTTAGTTGCCTAACAATTCCTTTTTCATCACATATTTGTTTGAACTGATCAAACAAATATTCACGGCTTCGGTCTGTCCTTAATGCCTTGATACGCTTATCAAGTTGATTTTCCACAAGGCTTATGAACTTCCTGAAACAGTCCAACGCCTCAGATTTGTGGGAAATCAGATAGACATAACCGTAGCACGTGAAATCGTCAATGAAAGTGATGAAATAATAGGCACCATGCCTTGCCCTCACATTCATTGGACCACAGAAGTCAGAATGTATTAACCGTAACGGTTGATCTGCTCTCGTTGCTTTTTCGAAAGGTTTTCTTGCCATTTTTCCCGCAAGGCAGAACTCACACACAGGAAGTTCTACCTTGTCAATTGAGCCCATAAGGCCCTCTTTCGCGAGGCGATTCATTCTTTGCTAGCCCACATGGCCAAGCCTTGAATGCCACACGTTCACATCATCGTTCACATTACTCGAGGATGTAAAAAGGGAAAAATTGGATTTATTAGAAAAGTTTGAAACATCCAAAATAATAAGACCATTGATCCAGAAACCAAAACCATAAAGTACAGTCCTATAGAACAAGTCCAAACCAACTTTATGAAAATTGAATAAGAAACCCTGTTTAGCTAAAACAGAAACAGAAACAAGATTCCGCCGCATCTCTGGAACGTAGAGTACATCATGTAGGTCCAAAAGCTGACCACTAGTCAACCTCAGTTGGCAAGTGCCTAAACCTTTAACTTCCATCTTGGAGTTATTTCCCACATGAATCCACTTCGATCCACTCGAAATACGACGATAGTCCACAAATGATCCTCGATCATTGCTTATGTGGTCTATGGCCACCAAATCTACAATCCACATGAAAGTTGATTCAGTTAATAAAGCAGAACAAGTAACTAAACTAAAAGTAACAATATTATTGAAGGAACATACCTTCTTGGGCTCTGTGCACTCAGCAACAAAATGCCCCATTTGGCCACAGTTAAAACATTTTAACTAGTCCTTGTTTTTGTTCTTTTTCTGTTGAGGGACTTTTCCTTCAACAGAAGGTTTCTTCTGAGCCTGCTTTGCCTCCTTTCTTTTCTTGTTCTTTTGACCCTTCTTACGTTTATTATTCTTACTACCTTCAGCCACAAAGGCATTGCTCTGAGGAGGTTCTTTAGAGGCCCCATGGCGCTCTTCCTCAAGCTCCAGATGACGAACCACATCGTCAAAGGTAGTAATATTAAAGTTGTGGGTCAATTGGACTTTCATATAGTCCCAAGAACTCGACAAAGAGCGGATGACAACTTGAACCTTTGTTCTTCAGTGAGTTCATGACCAGCATCACTTAACTCACTGATCATGTTTGACGTGTCCCTCAAATGTTATCTCATATTGCGATTGGGATGCTTTTTATAGCTGTCAAACTTGACTGTCAACTGCCTCAATTTGGTTAAGGACACACTACCAAACTTTGCTTTAAGGGCAGCCCAAATGTCCTTAGCACTCGACAACTTATTGTAAGTGCGCATAAGGTCATTTTCCATGCTACTTAGCATGGTAATGCGGGCGAGAGAGTTCTTCCTCTTCCACACAAGGTAGAGGTCTCTCTCTCTCCTATGCTGGGCTGTGTTTCCCTCCTCAGGCTCAACCATTTCAGTTTCTAGAGCATCGAGAACATCGTGTTCCTCCAGAACATACTGGATTTTCATACTCCATACTTCATAATTGTCACCATTGAGCTTCTCATTTTTGTTTAGCTTCTCATTTTTGTTTAATCATATAAAGCATTCACTCCCACTAAAATAAATACTCCATATTTATTCAAAGTGAGAATTAAAATAATTAACACATAATTATTTTCATAATTGAATGTCGTCTCTCATTTATTACCAACACAAAGTTAGATAATAATAACAATCAATTACGCTAAATTAAAAAAAAACTTTATGTGCACAAATACATAATTAACAAATAATTCAATTATGCACATCCATTTTTTTAATTTAAATTTAACAAATAGTTAAATGAACAATGAACCCAAAAAGGATACCTAAGTCCAAATGGATAATTAAGCCGCCAGAATAGCCCAATTAAATCCAACCGAGACGAGCCCAACTAAATAGGCCCATCATACCAAACAAGTTGGCTCAAACCCGCGGGTCCAGAAACCAATCCAGTGAGCCAAACTAATTGGCCCAGCCCCGGAGACCCAGCAGCCTCCCCAGTGAGCCCAACACATGAGCCCACGTGGCAGGCTTGGCCCGGTAAGCCCATCCCATTTCCCTTTTTTCATTTTCCAAAGAAAACACAAAAAAAGGGGAAAATAGGTTACAGGGACCGGAGGCATCATCTCCCTCACCGAGAAGGAGGCCTCGCCGGAGCCACACCGCCGGAGGAGACGAGTGCAGCCACCACGAAGGTTGCTGTAACTCCCACCAGGCGCCACCGTCGCAGAACGGGGAGGGAGCAGCAGCAGCGAATGCCGCCGCTCAAACCACCATGACCCGCAGCAGCAGGCCGCCCGGCGAGTTTTCCTCCGCCCAAATCCGCCAACACCGCCCTCGGCCCGCAGCTCAGAACCACACAGGGAGGAGCTGTAGCCGTCGCCGTCTACAACGCAGATGGAGAGGAGGCGCGCGGCACACAGCCACGCTTGGGAAGGCCCGCGGCCTCCTCTGCCTCCTCACTTCCACCACATGCCGCTGCTTGGAGGGAGCGCGACCACTGCCGCCGCGTGGGACTGGTGGGCGCAGCGACGCACGCCGTCCCAACCGCCACCACGAGCAGCTGTCACCGCTTCCTGGGCAGACTAGAAGCCACCAAACACATGGTGGTTCTTGGCAAACCCGGATTTGGGTGTTTCGGGCCCAAGGGGTTCACAGTTCAAACAACAATCCAGCATGGTTTTTCAATTAACAACATGTACAACGCCAAATCTAATCATCATCATGTACCGAAAATTAATTGACATGCATAAAACTTACTATTTTATCATATTCAAATAAAAAGTGTACAGGGATGGCATCTCTAAAACACGTCGTTAATGGCATACCAGGTGGATGTATCAACAATTGCATATATCTTTAGCATGGCATCTAAACATGTCGTTCTGGCATACCACATACACATATCACCTAGGCATATGAGATAAGCGCACAATGCAATACCATACTGAATAACATACCAGATCACAAACACACAGTTTATCGATTAAATGGTATATAAGTATATTATACAGCATGGCATAGCATATTACCCAGATTAATAATTGTACATGCACATAGCATATTAATCGCATACTTGGTATACAACAGAACATGTTGGCACATATAGCATTGACCCATGGCATCACATAGAAGGACATGGCATACAAATTATCAATAGCATCGAACGTGATATAATATGGCATATGGCTAACAAACATACAATTGACAAAGCAGTTTGTTTCTTAGATTGCATGCCATATTTTCTATCGATTATCCTTTTAAATCTCATGCCAGTAGAACAACATCATAATAGGAATTACAACCTATGCTCCGTTACCAATGTTGGAATTTTTAGGGATCATATTTAACAAATAAATATGTGCAGAAATTATTAAATAGAATTTAGAACACCAACCTCTTAAATTCAATGGAGCCTATAGATGATTGATTCGTGCCTGTACTGCCTTCTTCAATGTCCACAGCAGTTGATGTGGGGTTTAATCACTAGGAAGAAACCCACTTATCACAACCTAAATGCCTATGTGTTTATTTTTTTTAGTGGGGTTCTTTGTTTATCTGGGAACAGGGGTAGTGTTTCTTGTCTCACGTTTGAAACATTCAGTCTCCCTCTTCTAAAGACCCAATACACAACTCTTATATTTATAACAGAGTTTGGGACTTTTAAAACACTGATATTATCTCCACACCTTTTAAATCTCTACTCTATTTGTTACCCATAACAAACTAAGATTTGAATTACACAAGATAAACCCATCCAGATGGGGTCTTATCACTAAAGATCCTCATCATAGGTGTCATTATCCAATAGAAAGGAAGGATCCGGGTTCACAGCAATGCGTGTGGACACATTGAGCATGGTGTATTTGACTTCAAAATGCATATGTAATCCACACTAAATGTGCCATGGCTCTATAAAATAGAAATATGAGTACGCATAGTTGCTTTTGACCACTTCTGGTCAAGTTCGTACGTCTACTCGTGAAGGCTTCTAGATCTTATTGGATTTTCTAGAATAGATCTGAGTGCTTCTTATCATATGATCATGTTCAAAAAAAAAAACAACAACAAAAAACTAAAGAACTGAGTGCTTCTTATCTGTCAATCAATAATAAGTGTTAGACTAGAAAAACTGAAGCCAGTCCTAAAACTTTAACCATCATCAGCTTAACTTTTTGGTGAGATGGTCACACTAATATGACCAAAAGATCGTGTTCAAGTCTCCATGGCTTCCTACGTATACAATATTAATGCTGGTCGTTTTGCATCAAATTGCTCTGCCATGGCAGAAATCCCCCATCTTAAAGCAATAAGGTTAGCTTCGTTTTTTTTTTCATGCCATATATACAGTATTGTTAGCTCATTTCCCACATCTCCTGAATCAATGTTTTTATTTTATCCAGAATAAGATATTTCTTTTATAAATTATCTCAACTTCTCTGGAATTGGAATCACATGGAAAGTACAAATGAAAATCCAAGAAAATACATTTGGATTTTTGGTAGTGAGAAATAACAAGCTCAAACCAATAAAAGTACATGTCAATTTGGTGTGCAATGCAAGCAAATCCATTTTCTCACATTACACCTCCAACTTGCACATCACATTTCTGGCACTATTGGGTTTACAATAACCTTTATTTCACTTAACTACAATCGGAAACTAAGCTTTGCAGCGGTGTAGTGGAGAACCACAAAGGCAGTCATTCCAAGAAAGGCACTCGCAGGAAACTTTGTTGCCGGTAGCTTCCCACAAAGATGATTATTACTCACGTTCAAGCTCTTCAGCCGGGAAACTTCTGCTGGAGCCTTACCAAAGACCATGTTTCTTGACAAATCCAGGTGCTATAGAGAAGTACGGATTCTCAAACTCCCGAGATCAAACTTTAGCTGGTTTCCTGAACTACAAAAACCAACCAAATGTTCTGTCTTTTTAATTAAACTTACAGGACTGCCTGATATTTCGTTATCCGAAAGATCAATCTCCTCAATGAGAGATGGATCCTTAGGCTTCCAGTCATCCAAGTTCATCTTGATCCCACATTTGGCAAGCTTGAGAGAGCGAAGCATACTAGATGAAGTCACAGTACTTGGTATTCCCTTGAGATGGAAGTCATTGTAAGACAGATCGAGTTCGAAAAATTCCGCATTAATCATTGTAGGAAAAGGATCTATAAGGAAGTTATGTGACAGGTCAAGGGTGGATATCTTCATGGTAGAGAAGGTGCTTGGCACAGTCCCTGTGAAATTGTTCCAAGAAAGATCAAGTGTTCCCAGGGCCTCAAATTTACCAAGAAAATCAGGAATTCTTCCAGTCAGGGGCGGATATAGGGGGGAGCAAGGGGAGCCTAGGCCCGCCCAAGAATTTATTTTTGTATATATATGGTAATAATTAATTATGAATTGCTATGTACCTGGGTGGTTGGCTCCTTGCATTACACATGTTTGGCCCGGGCTTGAATCCTAACAACGACTTTGTTTTTTTATTTTTTCCATTTTTACATATACAATACAATTCAATTCCTATTAATGTAAAAAATAGTAAAAAATTTTTTCCTAGATCCGCCTCTGCTTCCAGTAAGTTGATTATGAGATAGTACCATACTATGCAGGTTTGGTGCTAGTGAATAAAATGAAGAAGGTATGGAACCATGAAATTTGTTGTGTGAAAGATAAAGAAATTTAAGTCCAGTGAGTTTAGAAAAGACTTCAGGTATGGTACCAGAAAGTTGGTTATGTTCCAGATACAAGTCTTTCAAATTCTTTAACTTGCCAATGTGGTATTGATCCACTGAAGAAGTTCCTGGCTAAATTAAGGAAAGTCAACTTGGTTAACTTGGATACTGAACTTGGTATGGGACCACTGAATCGGTTCCCTTCCAAGTTAAGTGCTTCAAGTCGGGTTAAGTTGCCTATGTTGGTGGGTAGTTGACCCGAAAGCGTACAGTTGAATATATTAACATACTTCAGTTTTGGTAACACAAATATGAAACCCGGGAATGGACCGGTGAGGTTTCTAAAGATGGTAAAACTAAGATCCTCAAGATATTGGAGCTTTACCAGGGAAGGAGAGATTGTACCCGTCAAGTAGGCATTCGGGTCACCCAGGTACCCTAATAGGGATATGCCCATGACCCGGTTCTTCTTATTGCATTGTATATCCTTTCAGGCAGAGCCGTCTAATGGGGGGAGCAAGATGAACACAGCTCAGGGCCCCCTCTTCATGGGCCCTACGTCACATGCTGATGCTTTCAATTAAAAATGTTTAGTTTCTTTTTATATTTCCTATACAAGGCTATATTTACTCCTGCAAATAAAGTCTATCTCTTTCTTCTTTTTTTGTTTTCCCAAATTTATTTACGATGATGTAGACATAAGATATCTATCTCTTTCTTCCTTTTTTGTTTTCCCAAATTTATTACTCACCTTTTTGTATTGCTTGCACTTTCAGATGATGGAGAAGAAGATATCAAACCCCTCACATCAAATATAACCTCCATATTCAAGCTCTGCATACTTAACAGTGATGGGCTTGAGTCGTTTCACTCATAACAAACTCAAATCTGTGTTCTTTATCTTGTAATAAGGGGCCATTATTTTTATTCTCGCTCCGGGCCCCGAATTCGTCCGAGGCGGCTCTGCTTCCAGGAGCAGCAATTTGTGCCCGGCTTCCAGTCACTAAGCATGCCTAGCGGGTCCTTGGTGATGCCCGATTTGAATCCCATGAGACCTGTTTCATCATCTGGGTGGCAGACAGCTAATATGAGCTTGAAAGAGTGCAGGGTTATGAGTACAGAGAGGAAGAGTGTGGAGAGTAACTTCGTTGTATTAGATAAGTGATAATGTTAGCAGTGTTAGTTATGATAAGTTAGTCATATGTTGATATGTATGATAGTATGCTAATCTCTTTATGTAATTAGGATTCTTGTAACACAAGGACTAACTGTCAATAGTAATATAAATATACTGCAGGGTAGCCATATGGTGGCATCTTGGCATTTATATCTTTCATGGTAGCGGAGCCAACATTCGTTCTTTGAGGCATCTGTTCACCATGTCTTCCACACCTTCCTCTTGTTCTGCTCTTTTTGGTTCAACCACTTCCTCTTCTTCCTCCTCTTCTTCTTCCTCCACTGTTTTTGTGTCAAGTGCTACTCCTCATTCTGTTCTTAGTGTCAGCAATATTAAAACCTATATTCCTGCTAGACTAGACTTTAGTAATTTTCTCGTCTGGCAAAGCCTTCTATACACCGTCTTTCAATCCCATCAGGTTCTCGATCATGTCGATGGAACAGGGGCACCTCCTGAAGCTTTTCTTCCTACCGCCTCACCTGATACACCACCTGAACCAAATCCTCTTTACTCGCAAAGGTATCAGATAAACAGCACCATTGTGACGTGGATTTATGCCACTGTTAGCCCTGTCATCCTTAAACACATAGTTCGTCCAGGATCCTTCCCTACTGCGCGAGAGGTTTGGGTAACAATTGAACAACTCTTCCACGATCATGTCCAAGCACGATACATGGAGTATCGTTCTGCTTTTGTCAATTCTAAAAAGGGTACCCAGTCCATGAGTGACTACATACAAACCATTCGTAGCATTGCTGATAACCTAGAGTCTATAGGTCGTCGTCTAAGTGACGATGAGATTATCATGCAAATCTTGGATGGACTATCAGATGAGTATGATGATCTAGTCACACTCTTGACTTCTAAATCTCCTCTTCCTTCGTTTTTTGAGTTACGTTCCATGTTGTTGGCACAAGAGACTCGTAAAACCAAACATGCTTCTTCTCCTTCTCTTTCTTCAACAGATAATTCTCAGGCTCTTTTCACTCAACATCGTGGTGGTCGCGGAGGCCGTGGGGCGCGTGGTGGTCGTGGTGGCGGAGGACGTGGTGGAAGTTATTCTCCTCGTCCTTCTTCATCCTCTTGGTCTTCGCCCTCAATTGTTCCTCGCCCTCCCCTCTCTGGAAATACCTTTACACCTCGACCGAATCAACCTCGCCCAACTCGGCCATCCTCCTCTCTCTTAGGTCCTTCTCCGGTTCAGTGTCAGCTGTGTGATGGTTACAATCACACAGCCAAACACTGTCCTCAATGGTCATATGCCGGTATCCATGAACAGCAGGATTCGGGGTCTCTTTGGTTCGCAGATACTAGAGCCACAAGTCATGACTAATAATCTCGCATCTCTTGATTCTTTTGAAGAGTATCATGGTACTGACTCAGTTCAGGTTGGGGATGGTACGTCTTTGTCCATTACTCATATCGGTTTCAAAACCTTCTCTGTTGGTTCTTTCTTTTTTCGTCTTTTAGATGTTTTGGTTGTTCCCCAACCTACAAAAAGTTTGCTTTCTATCAAACATTTTACTCGTGACAATAAGTGTTCTGTTGTTTTTGATCCATTTGGTTTTTCTGTGAAGGATCATCTTCTACACCACCGGCAGATTCGGTGCAATGATTCTGGCCCCCTATATTCCCTTCGTGTCTCTGGACCTGCTGTTGCTTCGGCTCTAGCTGTGTCTCGTGTCTCTGGTTCTTTGTGGCATCGACGTCTGTGTCATCCCGGAGCTCCAGTGATGCAACAATTCGCCTCTCAGTTCTCTTCCATTTGTTCCTCTTCTAATAAGTACGCTTTTTGTCAAGCGTGTCAATTAGGCAAACAAGTTCAATTTCCATATCCTCCATCTGTGAAGCCTTGTTTAGGGTTGTTTCATATACTATATTGTGATGTATGGACCTCTCCTATTAACTCAGTTTCTGGTTTCAAATACTATGTTTTATTTCTTGATGAGTTCTCCAAGTTTTGCTGGGTATATCCTTTACGCCACAAAAATGAAGTTTTTTCAAAATTCAAGCAATTGCATGCAGAAATAAAGAATCACTTTAATCAATCAATTCGGTTTCTACAAAGTGACAATGGCGGGGAATTTTGTACCAAAGAATTTGATTTTTTTCTACAACAACATGGTATTCTCCGTCGGTTATCCTGTCCTTACAACCATCCACAGAATGGAAGGGCTGAAAGGAAGCATCGTACTCTTCTTAACTCCATTCGCAGCGTTTTGTTTCAATCCAAATTGCCTCCTTCTTTTTGGGTCGAAGCTTTACACCACGTTGTCTTTGTCCAAAATAGGTTACCTCATGTTTCCTTAGGTTGGTCTAGTCCCTATCACACTCTTTTTGGTCGTCAATCTGATTACTCTCGCATACGAGTATTTGGTTGTGCTTGTTACCCTTTACACATGAGTCCTCAGCATCATAAACTCTCCCCTCGTACTGATATCCATATTTATCTTGGGATTTCTCCTCATCACAAGGGTTATTGTTGTTATCACAAACCTTCTCGCAAAGTGGTTGTATCCCGTAATGTTGTCTTTGATGAAGATTCTTTTCCTTTTGAATCCTCCACGACATCAACACCCTCTTCCTCCTCATCCCACTTTGATCCTACGTAGTTTTAAGGCTTCCAGGTGCCCTAGTTCCATCGCCTTCTTTATCTCTATCAAAACATCATACTTCGAGTCCTCCTCTTTCTTTATCTCTTCCTAACCCTTCCCATCAACGCACGGTTCCTTCCACGCCCTAAACTCCTCCTAACAACACCCACACAACCCCTACATCCTCGTCTTCTATGTCTAGGCAACAACCTGCTACTGCCACTCCCGATACTCAACCTATTGCATCTCAGCCTTCCTCTACCATCCCTTCTCCTTCGCCTCCTCAACACAAGATGACCACTCGTCTTCGTGATGGCATTAGAAAACCAAACCCACGATATGCTCTTACATCCATCACAACTCAACCTGACCCCAAAACCTTTAAACAGGCCTCAAAGGATGAAAACTGGATGCTTCTTATGAAAGATGAATACCATGCTTTAATGCAAAATAATACTTGGGACCTGGTTCCTCCGCCTCCACTTAGGGTTAATGTAGTTGGATCTCGGTGGGTCTATCGCCAGAAATACAACTCTGATGGCAGCCTTTCACGTTACAAAGCCCGTCTTGTTGCACAAGGCTACACTCAACGTGCTGGTCAAGATTTTGAAGAGACCTACAGTCCGGTGGTGAAACCAGCAACAATCCGGACTGTATTGTCTATTGCTCTCTCTCGAGGTTGGTCCATGCGTCAGCGGGACGTGAAGAACGCTTTTCTTAATGGTTTCTTGAAGGAGGAGGTCTTCAGGAAACAGCCCCCTGGTTTTGAGGATTCTCGTTTTCCAAACCATGTGTGCAAGCTTCGCCGTGCACTCTACGGGCTGAAGCAAGCACCGCGTGCATGGTACCATCGTTTTGCATCATTCTTGTTACACTATCAGTTTACAGTCAGTCATTCAGATGCATCCTTGTTTATTTATCACTCATCTATCGGTACAACTTATCTTCCTCTATACGTAGATGATATTATACTCACAGCATCCTCTCCAGTTCTTCTTCGCCGACTCCTTACACTTCTACATCAAGAGTTTTCTATGACTGATCTCGGTGATCTCCATTATTTTTTGGGGATCCAGGTTGCTCATGTTCGCGATAGGTTGTTCTTACACCAACAAAAGTATATCCAATCTATCTTTGATCGAGCCAATTTCCAGGATTTGAAACCAGGCACAACACCTATGCAACCAATACAGGTTTTGAGTCTGCATCAGGGTGTTCTTCTTAATTCTGATGAGCAGCGTCAATATCGTTCCATAGTTGGCGCATTGCAGTACCTTACATTCACACAGCCAGACATATCTTATGCTGTCAATTCTGTGTGTCAGTTCATGCATGCTCCTACTACTGATCATTGGATGGCAGTGAAGAGAATCTTGAGGTATCTTGCAGGAACAAAGACCTACGGTTTTCTTCTTCGTCCAACAGCTTTCTATCGAGTGACAGCATATAGTGATGCTGATTGGGCCGGGTGCATGGACACTCGACGATCTACAACTGGCTATTGTGTTTTTCTGGGAGGGAATCTCGTCTCTTGGTCGGCAAAGAAACAAGCCACCGTTTCCAAGAGCAGTGCCGAATCCGAGTATCGCGCCCTGGCTAGTGTGGTAGCAGATGTAGCCTGGCTTCGAAACCTTCTTCATGAGCTTCGTTGTGCTCCTCAACAACCAATCACGGTTCATTGTGATAATCTATAAGCCACCTTCCTGGCTAATAACCCGGTTCAACATCAGCGCACCAAGCACTTGGAGATTGATCTCCATTTCATCATGGAACGAGTCCAGAATGGCCAAATCCAAGTTCTTCATGTGGACTCCTCACAGCAGTTAGCCGATATTTTTACCAAATCATTGGGTACTTCAAGTTTTCTGACTCAACGATCCAATTTGAATTTGGTAATTGCGGGGGGTATTAGATAAGTGATAATGTTAGCAGTGTTAGTTATGATAAGTTAGTCATATGTTGATATGTATGATAGTATGCTAATCTCTTTATGTAATTAGGATTCTTGTAACACAAGGACTATGTGTCAATAGTAATATAGATATACTGCAGGGTAGCCATATGGTGGCATCCTGACATTCATATCTTTCACGTTGTAGGTTTTTTGTTTTGCAATGTCAATTGTAATGTAATGAATGTGGAAGAGAAGCAGGTAGCTGTGTTATATTGCCAATGGACATGTACAAATTCTTTTGAACGTATTGATTGTGGAATAAGAAGTATCGGGATGGCCAACCAACTTAATCTATGTCCACTTGACTGCAAAAGGGGAATGAGCACATGGATAATATGTATGTTTGTGAGGTTTCTCTTTCTTTTTTTTTCTACTGTAGAATATATTTCTTATCCATCAATGAGTGCATTTGTTCTAATAATTGAATATCTAATGCGGCAAGCTCCATATTTATACATTGAAGTAATTTAATTTCTCATCACAAAAGAAATTATTGGCAAGTTCACTTAATGAGCCCAAATAGCAGGCCTAAAGGGCATATAACTCCCAATGTACCCGAATAGTAGGGCGTATAACCTTAAGGTGAACAATTACATTCTAGCAAAGCAACCCCATCTTGGGGTTCGAAAAAATAAAAAAAAAAAATTAAAAAAACCCAATCTTGGGAAGCTCAAACCGAATAGGCAAATATGGTCAAACATAGACGGCTATTTAAAGGCCAACGACCCTTTGGTCGCATTAGTATCACGGGCCACTGAGGTCAACCAGATTCAAATTCGGGTGCAAGCTAATTAATTAGTTTAGAATAGGATTGGATACAGGGCATACTAGTAAGTTGACCGCACTTCGCTGGGTCTCTAACTAAAACTCATATGTCAATTCTTAATAAGATAAAAGCATCCAGAAATTATTCAATAAAAAATTACTTAACGTAACGGGTTATCTATATGCTCTATTTTCTTTATTTTCCTATGGATGAAAAGAGATTTATTTTCACCATTCAAATTCAAAAATATAAAAATTTTTGTACAAATATTTCTAATTTTATAACGTGGAGTTTGGATTTAATAGGATGCTATGGTTTAGCAAACAGGCCAATTGGTTTTAGCTCATCTCATTGGGGATGGCAATTCACAAAGATTTCTAATCTTATAACGTGGAGTTTGGATTTAATAGGATGCTATGGTTTAGCGAACAGGCCAATTGGTTTTAGCTCATCTCATTGGGGGTGGCAATTCACTTTCGATAAACAACAAAAAAAGAAAATAAAAAACTAATGGAGCAGATCAAAAGGCCAAAATTGCCTTTGGATAGCTATTGAGGATAGATTTGACAATTCACTTCAACTTCAACGATTTGACAGTCCCTTCTTCTTTTAGTTATACTAGTTTTTCTATACGTGCGATGCACGTAGCACGGTAATATATAATATAACGACACGATATGGTAACATATTACTATGATTACATTCAAAAATTCATTATTATTAGTACAAAAATATTTATCAAATTATGAAAAAGAATAATAAATTAAATTAATTTACGAAAAAAGTGAAAGAGAAAGTTATAGTGATTTTTTATGTTCATAAATTATTTATTCATTTTTTGTAATTTTACATAACAATTCATGTATTTTAATAATTTTGGTTAACATCTTCATGATACATATAGTATATATCATAATGTTTACTAATTTTAGAATATGAAAAATAGTATTACTTGTGAGCTCTCACGATTATTTTTTTTCATAATCGATGTTCATGATTTTAATTTTTGCTAAGTGTTTAAGTTCTTTTTTGTTATTATGTTTTTCCAGTATTTATTTTTTATTACTATTACTCATATAATGTAAAGGGATAAGAACTCTTCAGAATAATTTTTTGATAGAAATCCTAAAAAAAAATTCTTTAATGATAGCTGTTGTTGTTCATGATATTATAAATTATATAATTTATTATATTAAATTACTAAGCTTTATTTCAATCATTGGAATTATTAAACTTGAATAATTTTTTTATAAAAAAATCATATAAATTGATTTTTATTTATTTTCTATAATACATAATTCTATCAGAATTTATACTAATTTTTTTTATTCCTTCTCTATTGTTTTTGTTTTGCATATAATTTTTATTCATATGTAATAATTAACATGATATTTTATTTTTTATAATTTTAAAATAATATTACATGATCTCCGTTGAGCGAGAGCCCTTCCACACGGGACTCCCGAATCACTATAGCCGACTTTCGTCTATGTTCGACCAAAACAAACTAATTTTTGTTTTCTCATATCTTATTTTTTTATGTCGACTTTTAAATTTTGATACTATTTGTATAATATTATTCTATAACATACTTATATTTGCATCTATTATTTGCTGCCTTTACCTCTCTTCCATAGATTTTATATTAATTTTTTTTAATTTTTTTATGTAGCATGATATATTTTAAAAATTTTATGTTAGTTCTCAATTATTTGTTTTTTTTATATATTATTTATTTTGGTATATAAGATATCGTAATATGTTTTAGATTTTTTAAAGTTAATACAAAGAAAATTATTCTATTCAATTTATTAGATACTTTCATCATTTTTATATTACTTTGAATTTATTAGATAGTTTTAATAAACTTCGAGCGCATCCCTCATGAGTTCTCACGATTATTCTTCTTTATAATCGTTGTTCTTGATTTTGATTTTTGCTAAGTGTTTAAGTTCTTCTTTGTAATTATATTTTTCCAATACTTATTTTTTTAATATTGTTATTCGTATAATCTAAAGGGATAGGAACTCTTCAAAATAATTTAGAATATGTTCATGATATTCTAAATTATATAATTTATCATATTAAATTATATATTTAATAAAAAATAATTACATTAATTTGTTGATTTTGTTAGTATAAGAGAGTTATTATAGAAGAATTGAAATTTATTGATATTATTGATATTCTAAAAGGTAATTCTATTAACTTTCTCACTATTATACTATAAGAATTATAATAATAGACTACATGTCATTCATTAGTGTGTAGCGTATCACTCATTATTTCTTATTGTTAGAACTCATGCCTCCGAATCACAATTTGAAATACATAGGGGGAATTATCCTTATGTTAAACTCATAAAAATTGGCATATACTTCTAGTTGTTTGTCATTATCAAAAAGGGGGAAATTGTTAGAACTCATGCCTCCTTGTTTCATTTCAGGGTTTTGATAATGACAAACCTTGGCTCAATTGATGACAACCTTGAAGCAAAAAGAAATCAAGCAAACAAGTGCTCAACCAAAGTGATCAAGAA